>JAXGGA010008494.1:0-50000 GCA_038373865.1 Uloborus plumipes
TTCCTTCAAAGTGATATAAAGATCTGATATGGACCCCACACTACTTAATTTTACGTGTAAATTTCTTAGTAGATGCCTTAAGTGCTAAAATAGTGCTTGGAGTGAGCAAGATAACAATTCAAACATTTGTAGCCCTAGTTTGCTACGAAACAATGCAAAAAAATATTTTACAATGATTAATCTCCTAAAGATCGTCGTTTTTAACATCATTCAGTGGATTTTTCGCAAAATATCGCCAACAGCGCCAAATTGAACCTAAATCAAAAAAAAAAAAAAAAAAAAAATTCGCCAATTTGGCGTCAAATATTTGGCGATCAAAAGTTTGGCGATATATCGCCAAGTGGTCGCGCCAATTCATATCACCTTGCATTGAAAACACTGATTTACCCGATAAATGGGGTAAAACACCCCCTTAGAACATTCGAATGCAACCCCAATGGAGATGGACAAAAATAAGCCAAAAGAGAAAATAAGAAGAGTTTTGTTGATAACAGAAACCAACAGAAATCTTACCAAAGTTTAAAAGAAGAAGAAAGTTTTCTTTCCCAGCTTAAAAAACAAAACAATACATTTTCCGAAACGAAACACTTTAAAAAAACGATGCAATGTCGAAATTGATACGATATTTCGTTAATCTGTGCTTTAGGTACCCTTTTCTCGCTAAATGAACGTTTGGCGCGCCAAGCGTGGTAACCCTAGCTATTTTGCGTAGTTGACTTTTTGAAAACGCGCCAAGCAGGGTCCCAAAGCATCTTCACCGGGAAAAAGACAGGGTTGCCAGAGAATTGGAACAAAAAATACTATACCTCCTCTAAAAAAAATATTACAAAATACTACTGTTTCCAAACGTTGCCAAAATCAATGTTGCTGAAATGCGAAATCTATGAAAATGAAAAAAAAAAAATCCGCCAAATCTTTTAATTAAGTCATTAGTATATTGGAAACAGGGTTGCCAGAAAAACACTGCGCTCCTTATTTGGGCCGAAAAAATACTACCGTAGAATCAAAAATACTACGTCTGGCAACCCTGGAAGAAGAACGAAACAAAAATAGGTATGAACACGTAACCATAGTAACAACATGAAAAGTTGATTTCCGTTGATAAAATAATTCTTTTCATCTCTCTTTTCAAACAAATTTTATTATCGAGCTGAACCATTTTAGGATCGTTTGGCTTGCTTTACTGAAGGTAAGCCTTGAATTTCGGGATTCTAAAAACAATTGTTACAGCTCTCCTGATGATCGTAGAAACTTCGAAAAAACTTCATTTTGTGCAGAAAATTCCAAGCTTTCGAATGACATAAGACTTGAAAATGTGTGTGAAATATTTCTTCCCTATTTTATTGAATTTCCGCTAAGAATTCGAATAGAAAAAGAACGAAATGGAATTTTCGAAAAATCGCTTCGAGGTGCAAAACTACATGCTACAAACTAATTTTGTGCCAAGTGGCATGAAAATCGACCGAACGGTTTTGGCGCTACGCGCGTAACAGACAGACAGACAGAAAGAAAGAAAGAAAGAAAGAAGGACAGACAGAACCACCTTCAGCTTTATTATTAGTAGAGAAGATAGAGAAGCATGTACAAGTTGAAAGTGATGTATCTGTATTTTGTGCTTTACTTCAGATTCAATGGACCAAAAATAAAATGGGTTATTGGTTTCAAATAACCAACTCTCAGTTGGCACGTTCATACACGCACCTCGCCGTCTAGTAAATCAAATAAATAGAATTAGACTACTGTGAGACTGAAAATCATCCAACGTAAAAACGACTCGTCTTCTCAAGTGTGCATTTCATTCCTGGTCTCTATAAGCTATGATGAAAAGTTGTTTTTTATTTTGATAGATTAAATATAGAGATTCGAGTAACTATGTGTAATTTAACTAACATACACTTTTTAATTATTACGCCTATATATTGTGATCAAGGAAACTATAAAATAATAAAATTTATAATAATAATCTATATATATAAAAATGAATGTTGGTAAATGTGTATGTGTGTGTGTTCCCTAAGATCTCAGAAACTACCCGGGAGATTTGGCTGAATGTTTCACCGTTTGTTCCTTTTGGTACTGGGAAGGTTTAGAGACCAGTTTCAACAAAATCCGATGAGTAGTTATTTTTTTATCTCAATTTTAGACCTGATTCTGTCTCTGTAATTTCAATTTAAAACGCCATTTTCGAAGGCTTTCATCAATCCAATCGAGTATTTAGTGTATCAACTCAACTCTCTGGCAGATAGTTGGAATTGCTTGCTACCGTAAATTTGGCGATCTTTTGAATCGCGCCAAGAGCCCTCAATAATGGAAGTTTTCCCAATAACTATCTCAAGTATAAAGGATAAAAAAGGTATTTGATTAATAGATTAATCTTTTTTTAAAAACAAATGAGATTCAGTTTCATATTTCGGAACTCCTTTAGATTTGTAGAGGCTTAGATGGCATGCATTATTTTCCAGACGAACACTATTTTGTTCTTTATACCTATTGCTGTTTTCAATCAAAGTATGTTACTATATTTTCTCGCCAAACATCCAATCAATGGTTCGTTTTCATGTCCAAACTATTTGCTATGATATACCGCAATGTTGGAAATTATTTTAACGCCTTAAGGAATGGTGTACTTTTAGCGCCAAATATAATATTCAAATTGATTTCAGATTGCCAAAAAGTAATCAGCTTCATAGAGAATACCTCAACATTTGGCGACAATTTCTCTTTCACAAAAGTGATAATACGTAAGTTTCTTTATTTATGGAAGGGATAGGGGTTCAGAATTATCCAAGGTATCCCAAATTAGCTACTAAATTGGCGACTTTTTAAATAGCGCCAAGAACCTTCAATAATATCGTATAAATTGCGATATTTCAACGTTCTTTCTAAAGCGTGTCATTTCGGAAAATGTGTTATTTTGTTTTTGAAGTTAGATAAGAAAACTTTCTTCTTCTTTTAAACTTTGGTAAGATGTCTGTTGGTTTCTGTGAGTTGGTTCTGTTGCATTCGAATGTCCCCAAGGGGGTGTTTTACTCCTTTTATGGGGTAAATCAGTGTTAATTTCAATGCAGACAAAAGTGATATGAATTGGCGCGACCAAGTGTTTGACGCCAAGTTGGTGACAAATGTGGCGATTTTTTTTTTCTGATTTGGGTTCAATTTGGCGCTATTGGCGACATTTTCCGAAAAATCCACTGGATGATGTTAAAATCGGTGATATTTAGTAGATTAATCATTGTAAAACATTTTTTTGCATTGTTTCGTGGCAAACTAGGGATGTAAATGCTTGAACTGTAATTTTGCTCACTCCAAGCACTATTTTAACACTTAAGGCATCTACTAAGAAATTTACACGTAAAAGGAAGTAGTGTGGGGTCCATACCAGATTTTTATATCATATTTTGAAGGAATTATAGTTGAATTATAACTAAAATAGTGTTTTTTTCTGCTATATAAATTATTTTACAAATGAACTTTTCATTTTATACCACGGGCAAAGCCGTGCGGGTATCGCTAGTACATTATAAAAAGCGGTGGCACTGCGAACAGAGGAGAATGAGAACAGAATAAAAAGTTGAACATCTACCGTATATATTTTTTGAACCGTCAGTGGTTGTTTTCCCATCTCGAAAAATTCCAGCATGCATGCGTATCTATTTACATTCATGCACAGTAAGTGTACGTATTCATATATAGAGGTGTCGGTAAACGGTAACAGTGTAGTGTGTTTTTGTTCTTTTTTTTTCAATTTCAAAAAAAAATCCAACATCCAAAAAGAAGTTTCTATTCCAAGGTGTAGGCAACAATAAAAATGTCACAAGTTCATTTTTTGTCATCTCAAAAAACGCCTAATACGTTCAAAAGAAGTTTTCACTTCATCACTTCAAAAACTCTGCCGACATAAAACCGAAGGAAAGCAGTTAACCCATTAATGCCTAGCGTCCCTTTTTAGGGACGGTCCAAAAAGGAGTCTGAATTTCCCCTAAAATGAACATTTCAACCAAATAATAGTGTTCAATGAGTACATTGGTACTGTTTCAATTCGCTATTAACAGATTGCAGCATATAACCATTGTAAAGAGTGTTCTGTAGCAGTTTAAATATGATCTTTATCAAAAACGACATCGTTCACAATCTCAAGAAAAAAAGCTAAGTTTTCAAAGTTATTCCCAGCTTCCCTCTTTACGTTAATTACTGATTTTATTTCTTCTTATAAAATGTCTTTTTAAATATTATATCGTAGGCAGAAAAAAAATTTAGTAAAACAAGCATATACCCTCTGGGGTCTGTCGTCACTTTTAAGGGATGATTTTTTTTCCTTAATAAAAATATTATTTTTTACATAATATTTTTTATTATTTTTCCTGTCCATTAAACACGGTTTGTAGCCATTATTTTTTACATAATATTTTTATTATTTCTCCTGTCCATTAAACACGGTTTGTAGCCAGTGTATAAAATATCTTTGGAAAAAAAATGTCAGGCATTAATGGGTTAAACAATTTACCATGAGGAAACTATACCACTGAGGGAAACTTTACAACTTTTAACACTCTAACAAGTTGTAATCGCGGTATTAAGTTCTTCAAAGTCTGTTTGATACTGATATGCAAAGATTTCCGAAAAATAAAACAAATAAGATTAAAATTCCACCAGATAAGAGGCGGACTTCTCGCAAGACGTGGAAGTCATCTGTCATCGGACAATGATTCGATGAACCCCTTTAGGCGAAGACTCCTCATTAGAGGGGCTTTTCTCGGGGCAGAAGCAAACTACTAATAAATTACCCAGGATTAAACTACGACTAGAAGGCTGAACCCTTTGAGTCTGCTCGAAATGCGGGGGATTTTCGACCCTATTCAGGTTCATGCCCGCGAGCTATTAATGGTCTGTAAAGGGGAGCGGGAATCTCAGATGGTTATAAAGAGGTCATCAGGTAATAGTGTTAATGACGGATGGATGTCATTACGGCCTTGTTGAGTTTTATAATTTTTAATTTTTTAGGATGGCGTTTGGAATTATTTAAATATGCATATGATGTAAAAAAGGATTTGTGATATTTAATGCTGTTCAGGCCAGATAATGATTTTATTTGGAATTTGTAAGTATTTAAAGCTTTACGAAAATTAAGCAAATTAGGGTGCTTCATAGTTTCATTTTTAGAAGTTATTCTTTACTTTTTTTCATTTCTCTTTTAATAAATAACGTAAGAAAAATCCTAGCTGCATAAAAAATATTATAATTTAACTTTGAAGCGAAGCATATAAGGTCCAAAAAACAAAACTGCTGTTTTTACCGTATAATACTGTCAGCAAAGGTTCTAGTTTAAAATTGTAAACTGCACAGTAATGAACTGTAAAAATGAGCGATTTTACAGCTTTTTATTGTAAAGCAGCAATTTTACAATGTATTACCACAAAATCAGCTGTATTATACTGTAAAAACATCAGTACAGTACTGGCAGCAGATGATCCCGTTTAAAACTGCAAAATGCACTGTAATAAACTAGTGCTAGCAATTTACAGTTTATTAGTGTAAAATTAGCTGTATTATACTGTAAAAATAGCATCTATATTTTACAGTGCAGAAACTGATGCAAATAAGCGTTCAAGAGTTTCTGAAAAGAAAATACTGTTGGATTTGAGAAATAGTTTTGTTTAAACAAATAAGATCTTTCATGGTATCCATAATTTTGAATGTCTCTTACTAAATATGTCGCTCATTTTCGAATGATAGCTTTATACGTCATTTCAAAGTTACTTTATACAAGAAAATAAAAATAATTATAGCATTTTGAAGTTACTTTGAGCAAGTACACAGTATTCTAAAGAAAGTTGTTGCATTATAAATAAATTGCACTAATTTAA
This sequence comes from Uloborus plumipes, assembly GCA_038373865.1. Taxonomy (NCBI): domain Eukaryota; kingdom Metazoa; phylum Arthropoda; class Arachnida; order Araneae; family Uloboridae; genus Uloborus; species Uloborus plumipes. Next base: position 5,865 of record JAXGGA010008494.1, read on the forward strand.
ATAAAAATCTTTCGCATGAAATAACCAATTTAAGCTGTCTTGATATTTTTGTGGATGCTTTTACAAAACCGTCAATGACTTGAAACTATGCAAGGACAACTTATGCTACGGTTCTTCTGACTACGATACATATGTCTTTAGTTTCAGAGTCAGCTACTCTCTCTTCTAATACGACTTACTAGCGTTAATGAGTTAATAAATTTTAATACATTTTTGTCAGCATAACTGTTAAATCAAAATACGAAAAGAACATCGCAATATCCATTACACCTACTGCACCGATTGATAATAATGACAAACAAGAAAGTTAAACAAAGTACTTTTCGACATTAATTCTTGACATAATCGCATTTCATGCTTTTATCTCTTTTTAAAAGCTTATGTAAACAAAGTTTAGTTGTTAAATAATTTTAAACAGACGATTGTTTAGTAAATGGATTAAAAGAACTAAACGAGTGAAAGATTTAAACAAGAGATTTCTCTCTGTTAAAATACGAGGTTTCATTCTAATTAAAGGCGCCAATAGACTCTATTGAATTGTATTTTAACGCAATTTACTGCATGAAGTATTTGGCAAATAAATATTTATTTTGTAACTTTTGCGAAAAATAATGAATCCGTTTTCAAAAGAAATCGACATTAAAATCGATATTATTTGAAATATGACAAATAGAAACTCATAACAGTTATTTTATTTTTTTAAGAATGGAAAATATATCTAAGTTCAACAAAAAGATAGTTTGTATGTGAAAGTGCTTCCTTTCTTATGTACTATAGTAAATTTTATACTATTGATGTTTGCATTCCTATATATCAGCTCCAAATATTTTCCTACATTCACCAAGACCTTATTCATCGGTTATAACCTTAAATGACCGTTTGATGAATTAAAGTCTACATTTTCGGTCAAAAGATTTTCAACAATAATGTTTCTCGCATTTTAGTTACGCAAGAGTTAATTTAATTTCTGCATAAGATGTGGCAATAATGGCACCAAATACAGAATCCAGCACTTTTTTGCCGAATTCGTACTCTTATTTCACTTTGACTCCTAAAGCACGATTCTCAAGTTTTTATTTTTTGCTACTTACTTATATGAGTTACAGAATCACCGCTTATGACTCACATTATAGATTATACCCTGTTGATAGAAAAAAGGAGGGAGCCCTCTTCGCCCAAAGAAAAGTAGATTTTGATGACCAAAAAATCCAGAAAATTTTCTTGCAGTATTTGAAAAGCATACCTTAAAAGCAACAAAAATCGCACTTTAAAATACTTTTTTTTAGGGCGCGTAAAGAAAACTTTAAGGCTTAGTAGACATTTTTAACTTTCTGAAAATAAAATGGAACAACATTAAATTTTATCAGTTTCCAGTATTATTAAAGATGATTTAATATTAATTTCATGATTGAAACTGTTATACGTAATTACGGATGCTGTTTTTTTTTTAATGTAAACATGCACGTTTTATCATCTATGAAAGTATTTCCTCCTTAGCTTCTTAGTAAGCATTAATAATGCATTTTTTTTCTTCAAACTTGAGAATTTTAACTGTATTTAAAATATTGACATGTTTGAAATGAATTTTAAAAAATAAAGATTTAATAATTGCCTTCGTTTTTCCCCCAAAATTTTAAGAAAATATTTATATAAATCTTCAAAGCTTGTGAAAATAACTTTAACTTTATTACTTTACTCCTATTATGATTTTATTAGCAGCTGGTATCTTGGGAGCTCTACGTCCAGTGCATTGTTTTATTTTCCAGAGCTATGAATATTACGTTTGTCCTTAAAAAAGGTGTGCGCCCTTCTTTGCTCTGTTCTGCTTCAGATTAAGAAAAAGCGGAAGGGCTGGAAGGATAGCGTCGAAGAATTATCAGCACTTTTCTTACAAAAAACTCACTTTTTTTCCAAGACTAAAGATTTATTAAAACTTTTTACGCTGTCAGCGAAAAATTATATTCGACTGTTTCTGCTAATGAAGATAAAAGTTATTCCCGGGCGAGATTAAGTTAAGAAATGTCTCAGTTTTTGTTGCGAGCAAAAAATACCACTACCTGAGGAATGCCGGAGAATTGTTCTTTCTGTTCCATTAATCTTCGAGCTGCACTTTTTTCTCCCTCTAAATGACTTCATTTCTTGTCATCTGTTCGAAAACAAAGGCTAATGATAGAAGTTTGGAAATACAGAAGAAAAAAAATCCGGCATTTTAAGATTAATGCTTGAGCTCATCAATCTGTTTCTTAGGTAGTTGAAGAAAGTCGTAATGAAGTGAAACGCGGGAGGGGAATTTGTATGTTCTTCCATACCCGACTGCGTTTTTTGTCCAAATATCTGGCTTTAATGATATAAAAGGGGGGTGATTAGTTACTTAAGATTTTATGGACATGAAAAACGCAGAGTTGAAAAATTGCATCTGATAGTGAGTAAATGGAACTTTATACAAAGCAATGCATAATTTGTATGTCATGTAGGATCAGTTAGTGTAAAAGGAAGCACAATTTCAACTTATCAACTTTAGAAGCAATATATAATTTGTACGTCATGTAGGGTCAGTTAGTGTAAAAGAAAACGCAATTTCAGCTTATCAACTTTAGAAGCAATACATAATTTGTACGTCATGTAGGATCAGTTAGTGTAAAAGGAAGCACAATTTCAACTTATCAACTTTAGATCCTTCTTTTGGTGATATTGTGCATAATGTCAAAGACTCATTTTTTCTGAAATTAACTGGAACTGAAAAAAATACTGTTTAATGTTAATGAATGTTAATGAGAGTATGAAATATTTTTCCCTTTTACCCTAGAGATCGTAGGTAAATGAAAACACCTCAGTTATTTCCCCATGAGTTTGATTTGGTAAATATGAAAGCACTATTTATATATATACTCAATCAGCTTAGGACTTCAAAAACTTCTACACCAAAACATTCAATATGTTGCCCACAGGTTACATGTAACAAGGTGAACTATTTGAATTCTCTGTGAAAGTATTTAAAAGAAAAGTCTGGAGGTGTTTTTTCAACAAAAAAGTCGATAAGGGTTAAATCAGAACTATATAAAGGGCGTGTATGCGTGTACTTGGGTGGCTACTAAAGTCATACTAATTACGTCGTGGCCGGTAAATTTTAGTTACAGTGAACTCTCACTTATACGCTGGCCCAAGGGACCAACAGAAAAAGGCGCATAAGTGAGAGAGACGTATAAGTGAATAAGACTATTTAAATTACTAAAACGTAACATAGGTTCTAATGAGAGAATGAATAAGAATGTTTCTGTATGAAATATACAGGGTGTCCACTCCAATCGTGGACCAATAGCTAATTTCTAAACCGTTAGAGATAAGCATATAGTTCATTTAGGAAAAAATCTCCAAATTACGAAAGGAATTTTGGGTCTATTCAATGTTTTTCAAAAAATCAAATTTTGAAAGAGTTAAGAAATTTAAATTTTTATACAGCCCCCCAGTCCTATCAATCATATTTAGTAAAACATTCTTGACACTGTAACGTTTAAAACTAAAAAAAAATCACTGTTCTACGACAAAAATTGACCGAGTTATGACGTTTTGAAAAATCAATATTTTGAAGGATTTCGCATACGGTCCCTTAAGCGATCTCTGGAAAACGTCATGAAATCCTTCAAAATCTTGATTTTTCAAAACGTCATAACTCGGTCAATTTTTGTGGTAGAAGAGTGATTTTTTTTTAGTTTTAAACGTTACAGTGTCAAGAATGTTTTACTAAATATGATTGATAGGACTGGGGGGCTGTATAAAAATTTAAATTTCTTAACTCTTTCAAAATTTGATTTTTTGAAAAACATTGAATAGACCCAAAATTCCTTTCGTAATTTGGAGATTTTTCCCTAAATAAACTATATGCTTATCTCTAACGGTTTAGAAATTAGCTATTGGTCCACGATTGGAGTGGACACCCTGTATATATATTACTACGGTTTTGGCAATTACTATAACTTAAGTGAAATGATAAAGAGAAAACAAATAATAAGAGCATACCTAATTACAAACTGTTCCCTTTAAAACAATGCATAATAGATAATTGTCCCTCTCCGAACTTTAGTTCATGCTGAAAAAATGTCTTCCGTGTGAAATAAAGGCGAAAGACTAAAGAGGAAAGTGACGAAAAATGCTTATTTTTTAAGGAAATTAATTTAAATTTTTTAAATTTTAGGAAAAATTCGGCGCATAAGTGAAATATTTATGTTTAGAACGACGCATAAACGATCGATACTATCATTATTTTGCTATGAAATGTGCTGCGACCATATAAAATCGTCGTATAACGGAAAACGGCGCATAAATGAGGCGGTGTATAAGTGAGAGTTCACTGTGTTCCTTTTTAGCCTACTTTCCCGTTAAAAATAAAAGAAAGACGAAAAAAGTATTAAAAGTAGCTTAATGCATCGAAAAAATATCGCCAAGTCCAAAAAAAATCGCCAAGTTAAAAAAAATATCGCCAAGTCCAAAAAATATCGCCAAGTTAAAAAAATAAAGAGGTAAAATGAATATCGAAAAATTAAAAATTTGAAAGTAGGGTATTGAGATGGGGAATTTGTGTGTCGGTCGGTCTGTCGGTCGGTCGGTCGGTCTGTCTGTCCCCCCCTAATAACTTTTGAATGAACATTCCGATTTGGACAAACTTTTTTTTGTTGGAAAGATCTCGGCGAGTACAGCTCATTCCCATATTTGATTTTTTGATTTGAACAATTTTTGGTTCAACTTTGAGCCGTTCAAATAACCGGTCCCGCGATACTAACTTTTTAATGAACAGTCCGATTTGAACAAACTTTTTTTTGTTGGAAAGAACTTTTCAAGGATACTTCATTCCCGTACTTACATTTCCGATTTGAACAATTTTTCATTCAACATTGAACCGCTCAAGCAAGCTGTCACCCCTAATAACTTTTGAGTAAACAGTCCTGAAAAAAATGACTGACTGTGCAGACGATTTTTTGTTTATTTATTCATTTGTTTTATTGAATTTATTATTATTATTATTATTATTTTTGGCAGACGAGTTTTTTTTGTAACAAAAATGTTTCATTCACTAGGGCATTTTATTCTTTATTTATATTTAACAACTGGCAACGGATTAAAAGTGAAATTCGAGACATTTTATCAACGGACGAGTTTTTTTTTCTTTTTTTTTCTTTTTTTTTTTCTTTCTTTGATAAAATGTGTTTTGATGTACTTTGTACTTTTAATTTTTTTTTGAAAACAATTGAGGAATTTTTCTACGGAAGAACTGTAACAGTTACATTCTTTAAAAGGTGCGACAAAACTTTATTTATTCATTTATTTACTTTTTATGTGTCTATTTCATCTGATGAGAGAGGTATATTTTGCTTTTAAAGGTATGTTTGACATAATTTTTAGTCTTAGATAATCAAGAGAATAATGATCAGATGCTAGAATGCCGATGTCGATGTACGGGAAAGTAGGCTCGTTTAGTTCTTGACAGAACTTCTTGCTCATTTATCCGAATACATATAAATTTAGTTTTTAAACCTTGATATTTTATTTCCTTGAAAAAAAAATCACTATTTGTTGAAGAACCTACGTACAAAAAAAAGTTTATACCTTTTTTAAAAAACAATTTAAAATTGAGAATTAAATTGAATCGTTTATTTCGAAAAGGTAACATGTCTATTTTGATCTCCTCTGTCTCTTTAGAAAATTAAACAGCGCACGGTTATATTTTTGAATGTCATAATCAATGAAAAAATACCTTTAGTTAAGTACACAATTACTGCAATAATTTACCAAATAACCATTGATTACGACATTCAAAAATATAACCGTGCTCTGTTTAATTTTCTAAAGAGACAGAGGAGATCAAAGTAGAGATGTTACCTTTTCGAAATAAACGATTCAATTCTAATTCAGTTTTTTTCCTTTGAATTATAGCAAATATTTTTTAAAGATTTCTTAAACTTTTCTTGTAGTACAATACTAGAAATGGTAAACTAAAACTCAAATTTCTTTAAACCGAGCTTTCAAATCCCTAGTTCTGATTTAGTTTTCAGGTTATCGAAATCTACCACCGAAGATGAACTTACAAAAATGAGGGTCAGTAGGGGTGAACGGAAATGAATCACGCAATACCACTTGCGGTGTTTTTAGCCTACTTTCCCGTTAAAAATAAAAGAAAGACGAAAAAAGTATTAAAAGTGGCTTAATGCATCTAAAAAATATCGCCAAGTCCAAAAAATATCGCCAAGTGAAAAAAAATATCGCCAAGTCCAAAAAATATCGCCAAGTTAAAAAAATAAAAAGGTAAAATGAATATCGAAAAATTAAAAATTTGAAAGTAGGGTATTGAGATGGGGAATTTGCGTGTCTGTCTGTCTGTCGGTCGGTCTGTCGGTCTGTCTGTCCCCCCCTAATAACTTTTGAATGAACATTCCGATTTGGACAAACTTTTTTTTGTTGGAAAGATCTCGGCGAGTACAGCTCATTCCCATATTTGATTTTTCGATTTGAACAATTTTTGGTGCAAATTTAAACCGTTCAAACAACCTGGCCCGCGATATTAACTTTTTAGTTAACAGTCCGATTTGAACAAACTTTTTTTTGTTCGAAAGATCTTTTCAAGGGTACTTCATTCCCGTATCTACATTTTCGATTTGAACAATTTTTCGTTCAACATTGAACCGTTCAAACAAGCTGTCACCCCTAATAACTTTTGAGTGAACGGTCTGATTTAAACAATTTTTTTTTGTTCGAAGCATTTCGGCAAGGACACTTAATTACCGTATTTAAATTTTAAATTTGAACATTTTTGGTTCAACATTGAACAGTTCAAGCAACCTTTTCCCACCTAATAACCTTTAAGTGAACCGTCCGAATTGAATAAACTTTTTTTGTTCGAAAGATCTTATCAAGAATACTTCATTCCCGTTTTTAAATTTTCAATTTGAACAATTTTTCGTTCAACATTGAACCGTTCAAATAAGCTCTCACTCCTAATAACTTTTGAGTGAACAGTCCGATTTAAACAAACTTTTTTTTGTTCGAAAGATCTCGGCAAGGATACTTCATTACCGTATTTAAATTTTCAATTTGAACATTTTTTCGTTCAACATTGAACCGTTCAAGCAACCTTTCTCCACCTAATAACTTTTAAATGAACCATCAGAATTGAATAAACTTTTTTTGTTCGAAAGATCTCGTAGAGACTCATTCCCATATTTCACTTTTCAATTTGAACCATTTTTCGTTCAATGATGAACAGTTCAGAAAAAAAATTTAACATGAGCGCCTACTGGAAAATTTAAATTGAATGTTGATTCTGAACTTCAAGGCGGATTTCCTTCAAACTAACTTTGTAAGAAAATGATTTTGATAAATAATGTATTGTAAAGTACTTTTCTGAATAATCTTCTGTGAGGACTCTGATTCCGACTCCGACTCCGCAAACATGGCGGAAATGCAGGCTCAGAAAGAAATGACTGACAGGGCAGACGATTTTTTGTTTATTTATTTATTTGTTTTGTTTAATTTATTATTATTATGATTTTTTTTTGGCAGACGATATTTTTTTTTTTTTTTTTTTGCTAACAAAAATTTTTTATTCACGAGAGCATTTTATTCTTTATGTATATTTAACAACTGGCAACGGATTAAAAATGAAATTCAAGACATTTTATTAACGAACGAGTTTTTTTTTTTCTTTCTTTGATAAAATGTGTCTTGAAGTTCTTTGTACTTTTATTTTATTTATTTTTTTTTCTTTTGAAAACGATTGTGGAATTTTTCTACGGAAGAACTATAACAGTTACATTCTTTAAAAGGTGCGACAAAACTTAATTAACTCGTTTATTTAATTTTTACGTGTCTATTTCATCTGATGAGAGGGGTATATTTTGCTTTTAGAAATCAGCTTTAAGTGCTATAGAGGTATGTTTGACATAATTTTCAGTTTCAGATAATCAAGAGAATATCGATCAGATGCTACAATGCCGATGTCGGTGTACGGGAAAGTAGGCTCGTTTAGTTCTTGACAGAACTTCTTGTTGAGTTAATTTATTGGTGAACAACTACACCACAATTCAGAGATAACACTCTAGTTTTAACCGACTTCAACAAAGGAGGAGGTTATCAATTCAAAGCGTGTACTTTTTTGTTTGTTTGTTCGCACATAACATCTGATCTACTGAACCGATGTGGACAATTTTTTTTAATCGATAGGAGATGGTGTAACTTAGGTACCATGTACTCATATGACGATATTTGTTCACTAGAAAAAAAGTCATTATGGAAAACAGTAAATTTCATGTCATTTCCCCATAAATGATTAAATTTTCAATCCATTGTTGCAAAAATTTGTTGCCTCGCAACAGCAATATTAATAGTAATCATGATGAAAATTTTGGACCAAGGCTTCTATGGAGAAAGTATGAAATATTAATAAGTAGTCGAATTTAAAGCGATTTGTTCTAAATGATTAAATATGAAATCCATTGTTACAAAACGTGGTTGACATGAAACTGTAATAATAATTATAATGAGAATTTTAAATGAAGGCTTAACTAAATCAAACATGAAACTCATTATCGGGCAACGTACGTAGTAAGTGTTAAAATCTTATGAATAACGAGAAACTAAAATTGCTTTGAAATATAAAGTAGTTGAAAAGCCGTTGATATTTAAATGGCTTTGATTAAGCTAGTACACAAATAAATACCAGAGAATAACGAAGATTATTTTTTAGTGTCAATCGTTTAAAATTTTAGACGCGTTGATAGTTTCTTCATTTTTTTTTACAGTTTATTTTATGGAGCATTTACTTAAGAAAATTAGATGAAGTTTCGTAATGGAAACATTACCTTATTTCATAAGTACACTTACACTAAAAAGAATAAAATAAAATGATTTTGGAAAAAAATATAACCGACTTCAGTTGAAAATTGCTCTAAAAAGAAAAAAATAATTTTTTTCTTTAAACACCATTGAAACTACTTTTAAACATAAGTTTTGAAGTCGGCGCAAAAACAATGTGTTGAGTCATACGCAACTACAATTCAACTATATAAATTTTAATGGATAGTAAAATGATATTTAACCATATTTTGCCAACATTTTTCAGAGAAACCATTGAAAATTAAAAGCAGAATATTTGTACCATTACACGAATGTGTGGTAATGAATGAAATGTATGCGAATGCTCTTTAAGAACCTAGATTCATTAAAATTTATATAGTTGAATTGTAGTTGCGTATGATTCTATACATTGTTTTTGCGCCGACTTCAAAACTTATGTTTAAAAGTAGTTTCGGTGGTGTTCAAAGGAAAAAAATATTTTTTACTTTTAGAACAATTTCAACTAAAGTCGGTTCTATTTTTTTCCAAAATTATTTTATATGTGTTTGCATACAACATTGCAAATGTCGCAAGTCTCTTGGTCTCAGTGTCGCAGTGTACAATATTTTATGTTTCAACTCATCAAAAGTGAAAGGAAAAATACTGCCATTGACTTCCCTTTACCCCAACTGACCATAAACTAATTTCATGTGTATTTTGCAAACATCAAGCGTGTATTTTAATTTTTTGTATGATATTTATTTCGAAACGCTTAAGGAGTTCGGATACATTTTTTTAGATAGCATACGACCAATGGGTCTTTGGTTGCTTACCGTGACTTCATAGCTTCTGAAGCCTCTAAACTGATTGCGCATGTTACGGTTTTCTATCGATATTGAAATAATGTGGAGGAAATTTCCTCTGCTCTATCGTCTCTAGAACTAACAGTATTCTTTTTGCTAACAAAAAGCCCCGAGGTCAAAAATGTCACGCACTTTTGCTCTCAAGGAGTTCTTAGATGCAAAGTACAGATTTTATCTCTCATCTCAGCAAAAAGGAGTGAAATGATCTAAAATTTAAACATCCAAATTTCGTTTCAAACTACCCCGTTAAATCCTTCTTCATTTCATTAAAAGTGTTGTATATTCTTTAACCATGTTCGTGGTTAACTCCAATACTATTTACACATACCATTGCCTAAAATATTCGAGAATATTTTCTTTAATTTTAATCTATATTAATAAAAATGAGTGAATGCTTGTATGTTTGTTTGTATACTTGTTCTCTATACAAATCCACAGTTTGCGTCAGATTTTCATCAAACTTGACACAGAGGTTTCTTGATGCCCTAGAATTCACATAGGCGGGGTCTTGAAATTTTAAAAAATCTAAAAAGCTCAAATTCAAGTTTTTTGTCAAAAAATGACCCTTTTATAGGAATCTAGCCTATTATTAGGCCTATTTTTTTAATCGATATGAGCCTTTAGGTTACAAATTGATAAAATTTATGGCATTTAAATATTAGCATTTTCCAACAAAGATTAAAATTAAAACAATGAATTTTCATTTCAAGGCTCACCTATTTCATTTTAGCATGAAATAAGTCAAAAACATTTATAATTCATGTTCTCATTTGGCACAAAATATGTATGATACAGAAAAAAAAATTCTTATCCTCCTATCAGAGGAATTATGCAAAAACATGGATTAAAAGCCTTATACATGTTTCGCTTTTAGCTTGTGCTATTTTCCTGTGAACTTTCCGTGATAATTAAGTTCTTTTGGAAGTTTGTACCTAGAACTTTTTGTACAACCATGTGGACTGAATTCAACCAAATAAGAGGTATGTTGCAATAATAAAATGGCCTTTAAAATCAGAAAATGGCCTTTCTAGGCCTATATTTGTAATCGACATGGACCTTTAAGCATACAACTTGATAAAATTACGGATATTTAATTCTAATTTTTGCGAGCTTTTTTTAGTCCTATTGTTAGAGGAATTATGCAAAAATGTGGTTAAAAACCTCATAGTTTTCCGCTTTTACTTGATGCTTTTTTTTTTTTGTGTGTGTGAACTTTCCGTGAATCCTGTTTTTCTTCCAGATTTTAACCACTCTCCAGATTTTAACTACCTAAAAGACAGATTGATGCAAATTTTTATATACCCAAATAAGAATAGAATTCTTCCAATTTTTTTCTTCTTTTCTGAATGCTATGTTGTATTAATACTCACCCGGGCAACGCCGGGTATAAAGCTAGTTCAACAATAAAAAAAACTGAAGCTAAAAACTCCCAGTTTCAAACAGGGAAATTATATAAACGTTGGAAAAATGCAATTAACAATCACTGTTTTTTCTTCCCGTATTGAATACATATATTTAATTTTCTCTTGAATATTAAGAATATGACATTTATTTAAGTGGGTGACATTATATTATGACAGTTTCGCATCATATTTGCCATTAAAGCGTTACGTTGTCACTACCACTTAATGTGGCCATCAGTGTAAATATAATTAAAGCATGGCTGTTCGCATTGCGTTCAGTCTATAATTATACACCGAGGCGTGTAAATATTGGGCACTAAATAGGAACAGCTAATTTGTGTTTTCGCAATAATAATTTAAATTTGGTTTGAGCACGACGCGCAAAACTATTTCGCAATTAATTCAAATACAAGCTTTTATGTATCTACGTTGTATAATATTGGTAGACCAGAAAACACTTTTGATTACATTTAAATAAATAAATGCATTAATTTACAGATGCTGCAATGCCTCCATTGTTCGTAAATTGCATATGATCCTTTAAATGCGTTATAGATTATGTTAACGCGTAATAATTACAAGTTAAAAACTTTTTTGTTAGTAATTGCATCCATCCATTTGCACCCATATATCTACAATTCTTTCTCAAAATTTTAAAATGTAGTTTTCCATTTTGGTACATTATTGTTGCTGATAGTTTCAGCCTCTTTATGTTAATTTTATTTGAAGAACTTTAACTTTCAGTTTATAAAGGGCTCAGCAGCCCAGACTATTTAAAGGTTATATACGCATTAAATTTGTTGCTGTGAGCGGTTTTATGTGTGGTTTTCAACGTTATGTGTGGTTTTCAATTATTTTAGTTCAGTCGAACATAGGTTTGATGTACGAAGGTCATTGTTCCTGGGCAGAATGCAAGAAACAAACATCTCTGAGTAAATATCGTACAATAATAAAATAACGAAACAATAAATGTGTCATTATATGAAGCTTTAAATTCCTAAAAAATACTCGTTCTTGAAAAATAATGATTCATACCTGCAGCAAGTGTCAGCATAATGTCAAGCCCGCAGCATGTACAAATCCTTGTTTTTTGTTACAAGAAAATGCTTTAGAATGTCTAATCACAAGGAAAAAGTAAAATTTTTCGAAAATGAAGTCAAATTTTTAGTAAAATTGTCTACTTGGTCATCTAGTTGGTCAAGTTGGCTTCCGATGGGTTGCAAACTAAGCGGTTTCACTTGATGAAGTAGGGATGCTAAAAGCAAGCAATTGTTGCATATTTGATGTGTTTTGATGTGTTTCCCAGTTCTACTAAAATATCCTCAATTTCCACCTAAGTCCTAAACACATGTAATATGTTTATGAGGTGGTTTTGCTGTTTGTGTACTTATAAAGATAGAGAAAAAACAGTTTTCTCGTTTTTTTTTTGTTTTATTTTTTATTTAAATCTAATGTAGAAAACTGCTCTTGGTAATCAAATCTATATTATTCATTTATAAATTCTGCGCTGAACACCATTTATAAAATGAAATAAAAAATTCTTAAAATATTAGCATTATTTATTTCGAAAATAGAATAGATTTCATAAATAGGTATGTATGTTAGCTTTCAAAAATCATATATGTTAAAGTTTAATAGAAAAAAAAAATACAAAATAAGTATAATACGTAAAAATGGATAAAGATAATTAACTTTTGACCAAACTAAGAGGAAATACTGCTTACTTTCTTCACACTATCTCCCGGAAGTTTTAGTAATAGATATAAGAATAATTTGATTAGGTTAAAAAGCAGCAATAAAATTTATATGCACAAGTAAAAAGTATCATTAGATATCTGTTTATAGTCTTTGGTTACAAGAAAACTTTCAACAGTTTTGCTACTTAAATACGATAGTTTTAGTTTCGATACAATAACCGATTTCCTTTCAAACACTGTTTCCAAGTTTCCTATTGTCCCAATTATCGTCTTATGAAAACAAAAGTAAACTTCATTTATGAGACATAACAACTAATGAATCCGCCGAATATTTGCTCTAGCCCAATAATATCATTCACGATTTTCACTTCTAATCAGAGCAAGTTGCGTAATTAAAGCACCGATATTCTTCTAATATTTGGGGCATTGAGCTTTACTATCCCAAATATTGATTGTGGTTCAACATCAAGCCAAATTGCAGACCGCCAACTGGACAAATGTTTGCGCACAAAATGATCTCCCATTTGATGGCTCCTGATTGGTTAGAAGAGGGTGGGGTGAGCAAATTCAGTTCGAGCTTTAGAATACCAGGAATGAGATCAATTTCCTGAGACATTTGATTGCCAGTACGTCTGAAATCGATTAGTAGTGATCCCATAAACACTGATGTTAAGTTTAGGAGAAACTGGGTTAGATATAGTTTAGCAATCCTTCAGGCAGTATTCTGTACTATTGCTGTGCTGGTCGTTGCAGTTACGAAATTTACATTCTGAAACGGAATTAAAAGCTACGCTGCAAAAAATGAACTGTTGTTTTTTCAGTATAATACTGGCAGTCCAGGTTCCAATTTAAAACTGTAAAATGCACAGTAATAAACGGTAAAACTAGCAATTTTACAGTTTCTTACAGTAAAGTTAACAATTTTATAGTTTATTTCCGTAAAATTTAGCTGCATTATACTGTAAAGACAACAGTATAATACTGGCAGCAGAGGTTCCGGTTTGAAACTGCAAAATGCACGGTAATAAATTAAAGTTAGCATCTTACAGTTCTGTACCTCAGAACCAGACTAACGTAAGTCCATTTTCGTCATTTTTCGGTAGAGGGGAAAAACGATTGTCCGAATAAACATCGTTTTTCCCCTCTACTGAAAAATGACGAAAATGGACTTAGGTTAGTCTAGTTCTGAGGTACAGAGTTTGTTACTGCAAAATTAGCCATTTTACAATTTAGTGCTTTTAAAATTAGCAGTTTTACAGCTTATTACTGTGAAATTAGCAATTTTCACATTTTATTACTACAACATTAGCTGCATTATACTGTAAAAACATCATTCATTTTTTACAGTATAGTAGTTTTATTTAATGATACTTCTAAAAACTGTTCTCGTAAAAAAATGTTATGAATCAATTAGTTGTGATCCCACTAGCACTAATATTAAGTAATAAAAACTGAGTTGAATGTAATTGAACCATCATTCATTCATTATTTCACGTTATTAGTGCGTTGGTCATTACAGTTCGGAAATTTTTATTCTAAAACGGAACTGAAAAATAGTAGTTTTAATTACTGACATTTCTGTCTGCATATCGCCAACTTGGCGACAAATTTGGCGAAAAAAAATATTTTTTGTATTTGGGTTCAATTTGGCGCTATTGGCGATATTTTGCGAAAAATCCTCTGAATGATGTTAGAATCGTTGATATTTAGAAAATTAATCTAAAACGGAACTGAAAAATAGCAGTTTTAATTACTGATATTTCTGTCTGCATATCGCCAACTTGGCGACAAATTTGGCGAAAAAAATAATTTTTTGAATTTGGGTTCAATTTGGCGCTATTGGCGATATTTTGCGAAAAATCCACTGAATGATGTTAGAATCGTTGATATTTATCAAATTAATCATTGTAAAACATTTTTTTTGCAATGTTTCGTGGCAAACTAGGGATGTAAATGTTTGAATTGTTATCTTGCTTAATCCAAGCACTATTTCAACACTTAAGGCATCTACCAAGAAATTTACACGTAAAAGGAAGTAGTGTCGGGTCCATACTATATTTTTTCCCTTACTGCATATAGGACACGCTTCTTTCTTTTTTTCTGAATGAAATGTTACTTTTAATCAAATTGAAACATACTTTATTAATAATTTCAACTATGGTAAAAAAATAACAATTTTTAAAAACTCTTGTTACAGAGAATTTACTAAAATTCTGATTGAAAACATGATTTTTGTGATATGAATCATTTATTAGAATGACTTCAACAAAAATGATTCAATAAGAATTCATTAATACGCTTTTATTAGTTTCACTTGTGAGTTTGTATGTAAGGGCCATGCTCCACATCAGCGTAAAACGCGACAGAAACTGAAGGCAGAAACCGAAAATCCGGGTACTTTCCATAGGAATACCATTGAATCCATTTTACGCTTCTGCCTATTTTTTCTGCTTTACGTCGATGTGGAGCATGACCCTAACTCTGAATAAAAGATAAAATTCACGTTCTTTACAAACGTAAAAGAAAGACATTTAATACCATTAATAGTACTAAAGGTTAAACTATATTACATGCTGATGTACGAGTATTATAAGAGTTTCAGTTGTTTGCAGGTAACTCTGAATAAAAAATAAATTCAAATTCTTTGCAAATATTAAAGCAATTATATTTTTTACACTAAATGCTAAACTATATTACTTGTATTACATGTTGATGTATTGTAAGAGCATCTAAAAACGCATTTTTTAGTTTTTTCAAACTAATTTAAATGTTATTTTTATGCTGATCATAAGAATGATGTGTACTAATGCAAAAAATCGTACTCGAATGCAGCATGAGAAAATAGCTCTCGTGCATTTCCTAACGCTGACCAATTCCAAATAGCGCAGTCGAAGACCTCGGGAAACATTAAACGCAGAAATTACATCGTTTCTGAACGCGCATTTAACTTGATGAATTCGCGCCATTAAAATTGCGCGCATTTCAAGAGACCGTTATGAACCGTCCACACTGGAACTGTATTCTAACGCAGATTCCGTAACCGACTTCGTAATTGCGTCTGCGAATTCGAATGAGGGAGCACACGAGAGCGCGGGAGGGCGCGAGATGTTCGAAATTCCTACGGCACCATTCGAATGGAATCTGAATGCAAAAGTGCGAAAAATGGCGGGCGGAAGGTTGCCGGCAATCATGTGCCAAATAGTGTAATAATGCGGTTTTATTTTAGGAATGCTTTCGGCTTCCGGGTTACGGGCTCAGGGCTGACATTAATGGCAATTTATCTCGCAATAACTTAAATATTTGCTTCAAACAGCTGCTTGCGGGAATGTGTTCGGTCCGCAATAACGTGTAAACGATAATTTTATGCTCCTTAATACTAAAAAAAGGGCAATAAAAAGAAGGGGGGGGGCAACCATTTCCATTCAATGTACCCCTTTTTTGTTTCATCAGACATACCTACAGCAAAAACTTTTATGTTTGTAAAATGCGATATACAGGGTGTTCCGTAACAAATTGTACAAACTTTGAGGGGAGTTAGAGGAGATGATAACAAGCAAGAATCACCTAGGAACATAGGTTTGGAAACGCATAGTTGACGAGCTACATATTCACAAAGTTGTCAAATTGTGTCAGAATGATTCGTTATTACGACGGTTGGTTATTATCATTTCGGTGCATTTTTTTTTTGGGGGCAACAGGCAGCAAAATTTCAACAACCGCTTTAACATTTCTTAAATATTTAGCATTATGCAAAACCTTCGTTGGATATTAAATTAGTGACTACAGGTTTTGTGTGTCTGTAGTACTTGAGCATCGCTTTTGCGACCCTATGTTCCCATGCGATTTGCTTCATATTATCGTCCCCTCTAACAACCGTTAAACTTTGTCCCAATATTTAAGGGACACCCCAGGGTGTTAGGGGACAAGGGGAAGTAAAGGTTTAAGGGGAGGTAGGGAACATCCCAAATAATCAAAATTGCAGAACAATCCGTAGTCAGGAATGCCTTCATTAGACGCTAAGCGGCGTTGTTCACAGAAGCATACGTGTTCTCTCTCAGTAGTCATTTTAGCTGCAAGCGCCCACAGAGAAGTATGGAACGTTTCACGGATGCGGAGCTTGCAGATATGCACCTTATTTATGGTTTGGCAAACGGAAATGGAAGAGCGGCTCAGAGGCTGTATCGGGAAAGGTATCTGCAGAGAGACCGGACCATCGAATGTTCAATAATTTGCATCGCAATTTGTGTCAATATGGGTCCCTACGAAGTCATAGATATGGTCACGGCAGGCCACTACATAGTCATAGTCTAAGAATGGAAGAACACGTATTGCGTACCGTTAGAAGAAATCCGAGTACCAGCGTACGAGCCGCAGCTACTGCTGTTGGAGGATCTACGACGTCTGTTCATCGTGCTTTGCGACGTGCACGCTTACATCCATATCATCTACAACGCGCACAGTTACTGCCCCACGCAGATTATCCTATTCGTGAACGTTTTTCACACTGGTATCTCAATCAATGTAGTCAAGATGTAAATTTCTCATCCTGCGTTTTAAAGACGGATGAAGCATACTTTACGCGAGATGGGATGTTCAACTCCCACAATGCTCATTTGTGGGCTGATGAGAATCCCATGGCGTAAGATTACAGACTGCTCAACATCGTTTTTCAGTAAATGTTTGGGCTGGTTTGGTTGGTGACGTCTTAATTGTACCTTATTTGTTGCCATCTCCACTGACATCTCAACAATATCTCATCTTTCTGCGAGAGGTTCTACCATCATTACTTAACTCTGTGCCACAACATATCAGACGCCATATGTGGTTTCAACATGATGGGGCACCTCCTTATTATGAATCGTGTGTTTGGTCACCGACATCTGAATCGTGTGTTTGGTCACCGATGGATTGGACCAGTTCCCTGGCCACCACGCTCTCCTGATTTAAACAGTCTCGATTTCTTTCTCTGGGGTGCTTTGAAAAGTGCTGTGTACGCAACTCCTGTGGATTCAAAAATGAATCTAGTTGCAAGAATCGCCTGTGCTGCTGCAGATATCCAAGAAAATCCGGGTGTATTTGAGAGAGTTCGCCAGTCTATGGTCCGACGGTGTAACGCATGTATCGTTAACAATGGTGGAAACTTTGAACATAATTTAAGACATTTTCTAACATTATTTACATTAAACGTGTAATGTGTTTGTCCAATAAACATTTCGGATGATCCCAATCTTGTGTCTCATTGAACAATATTAATTTTTAAGAAAGGTTGAAGTGGCTGTTAAAATTTTGCTGTCTGTTGCTCAAAAAAAAAAAAAAAATGCATCGAAATGATAATAAAAAACCGTCGTAATAACGAGCCATTCTGACACAATTTGACAACTTTGTGAATCTGTAGCTCGTCAACTATGCGTTTCCGAACCTATGTTCTTAGGTGATTCTTGCTTGCTATCATC
This sequence comes from Uloborus plumipes, assembly GCA_038373865.1. Classification (NCBI taxonomy): domain Eukaryota; kingdom Metazoa; phylum Arthropoda; class Arachnida; order Araneae; family Uloboridae; genus Uloborus; species Uloborus plumipes. The sequence continues at coordinate 24,104 of JAXGGA010008494.1, forward strand.
CCTTCTAACTCCCCTAAAAGTTTGTACAATTTGTTACGGAACACCCTGTATATACTGCAAAAACAAACTGTTGTTTTTACAGAAAATTCTGGCAACCGAGATTCCAATTTAAAACTATAAAATGCACAGTAATAAACAGTAAAATTAGCAATTTTAGTTTTTTACTGTAAAGTAAGACATTTTACAGTTTATTGCCGTAAAATCTAGCTGTATTATACTGTAAAAACAACACTAGAATACTGGCAGTAGAGGTTCCAGTTTAAATCTGTAAATGCACGGTAATAAACTGTAAAATGGGGGAGTTTCCGATGTTTCAAAAGTATTTTTTTCTGAAAGAGCATACTTCAAAACATAGGAATTGACCCTTTTTTTATTTTTTGACACAGTTATGTATTTTTTATGAATTATTTTAACCGGTGAGCAGATGCTATTCCGAAAAAAAAAAAAAAAAAAAAACATCTGCGCATGACGTCGGTGGTGCACGTAAGCGCGAAATCTAATTGGTTGCAGTGAGATGACGAAGGTCGTGACGTCACCGATTCCTGCGATTGGACAACTCAAGTCAAGCAACATGGTGTTATTATTGAAAGGAGAGCTGTTAGGTGCACCACTAACGTCACAAAAACCACGCCCCGTTTTCAAGGTAGGGTATTTAAAAAAATTAATAAAAAATAAACTGTTGGGAAAATTAAAGTATTTTCCGGGCCCACGTTATTTTTTTATATCATTCTATCAATTTCAAGAACAAAAAGTAGTACTTTTTACTGAAGGAAACTCCCCCATTAGTAATTTTACAGTTTAGTGTGTAAAATTAGCAATTTTTATAGTTTTTTATTATAAAGTTAGCTGTATTATACTGTAAAAACAAAATTCATTTTTTACAGTGTGTATATATATATAAATCAGTAAAAGATCAACTTCAAAATACTGGAATTAAATAAAGAACATACAAGTGAAAATTAATATAAGAAAGTTTATTTCAATTTATCATTTCTGAATATTTTTTATGAGCCTGATAACATGATTATAACATTTTTAGAAAATAATTAGAGGCAACGCTGGGCTTGTTTTTGTTCATATAGCTCACTTATGTTTGATTCCTGCTAGCTCAAACATTTATATTTACATTTAGTTTTATCTCACTTCTTCATTTCACGTTTTGCACGTTTTATTGAAGCAAAACTCCAAATTTCCTTTTCTGATTTTCCAAATATGTAATTTCTTCTTATCTGATTTTTTCAGCCAGCCAGGTGTTAAACAACATTTTAAATTCATTCGTACCGACCGCAACAGATAAGGAGTATGCTATGAACATTCCGCATCGATTCCTAAATTTCCTTAACCCATTTATGTCCAGTAGCCTAAAAACGGGACGCTTGTTAGTGACTGCATACAAAAACCTTTAATAAGTGTATCATTTTACTAAAGCTATTTTTCACAATTTAAATAGTTCTTCTTGAGAAAACCAGTTAGAGCCACTATTTGGACATCAGAGTTTATTTATTGACAGCTATTTTCAGACAAATCAGTCAAGCAACGATCCAGCATAGGTAGCCACAGAAAGTAAGTTTTTTTTGCGAACTTATTTTTCATAAAATTAAACTATTTTAAAATGATTTGCTTCAAATGGATCACAGATGCCTTCTGTAATGTTACTTTGCACAAGTAAAGTCAAGTAAGTCGTATTTTGCTTACATATCTGCAAAATACCCCATAAACAGGATGTTAAATAACTTAATAAATGTGGCAACGGCGAACTATTTCAAACCTAAAATGTATATAAAGCATTAAAAGTAAGAGTTTTAAGAAGATAAAATTGAAAAAAATGTTAAAAAAAGCTTGGGCATAAATGGTTAATCCGTTAGGACTCCCCCGTTATGCTTTTACAAATTGAAGTCAGTATTCCAGTAATTTGATCGAGAAACTTCAATTCGCCTGCTCCATGCAATGGAATTGAACTCTAAGAAAAAGTGCTGCGGAATATTATGATTAAAAGGAATATTTCTTACAGAATCAACAGCAGGACATTTGGCTGATATCTCTCGCATTCCCATGATTGCTACATATTTCTCTTGCTAATTGAAGTGATTACAATTTCCAATCAACATTTCTCTTGCCATCACTATTAACAAATCCAGAGATCAAGTGTACAACTATACAAGAAACAACGTAACATCCAGGGAGATTGCTTCACTCAAGGCCAATTATATGTTGGTCGCCCCATTAGGAAATGACGTAAATCAACTTGTTGTGCAATCGCATAAAAATTAAGCAAACTGTTTTGTGCACCACTATACTATAAAATAAGCAGTAACTGCAATCTATTCATTTAAGATATATAATTTTTCAAGCAGAATAAGGTTGGTGCTACTGTCTAATCTTTTATCGCACGACCTTCCTCGCATTTGATGAATGCCAAAGGTCTCTTCTAATTTTCCCAAAACAGGGGGGGGGGGGAGGAATGCAAAGTAACATTCAACTAGGAAGTAAAAACTGAAAGCACCGCAAAGTGCGTCTCCTAACCCATCACCCCTTTTTCAAATGGAAGCGCTCATGACTGGATAGTACCGGCTAGTTGAAAAATAAGAAAATGAATAGATGAGACTGCTGATACAGTTAACTATTCAACTGTTGCGCTCTGCTCCAATATTGTAGTTTCCCCCAAGTTCACCATCTTCATTGGTTACAATAGTTTTAAAAAAGTACAGTGAACTCTCACTTATACACCGCCTCATTTATGCGCCTTTTTCACTTATACGACGATTTTCAGTGGTCCCAGCGCATTCCATAGCAAAATAATGATAATTTCATTCGTTTATGCGTCGCTCTAAAGATAAATATTTCTCTTATGCGGCGAATTTTTCGAAAAATGTAAACAATTTGATTTATTTTCTTGAAAAATGAGCATGTTTCTTCACTTTCCTCTTTAATCCTTCTCTTTTATTGCTCACGGAAGTCATTTTTAGCCTACTTTCCCGTTAAAAACAAAAGAAAGACGAAAAAAGTATTAAAAGTAGCTTAATGCATCTAAAAAATATCGCCAAGTCCAAAAAATATCGCCAAGTAAAAAAAATATCGCCAAGTCCAAAAAATATCGCCAAGTAAAAAAAAATATCGCCAAGTCCAAAAAATATCGCCAAGTAAAAAAAAATATCGCCAAGTCCAAAAAATATCGCCAAGTTAAAAAAATAAAAAGGTAAAATGAATATCGAAAAATTAAAAATTTGAAAGTAGGGTATTGAGATGGGGAATTTGTGTGTCTGTCTGTCGGTCGGTCGGTCTGTCGGTCTGTCGGTCTGTCTGTCCCCCCATAATAACTTTTGACCGAACATTCCGATTTGGACAATTTTTTTTTTGTTGGAAAGATCTCGGCGAGTACAGCTCATTCCCGTATTTGATTTTTCGATTTGAACAATTTTTGGTTCAACTTTGAACCGTTCAAACAACCTGTCCCGCGATGCTAACTTTTGAGTGAACAGTCCGATTTGAACAAACTTTTTTTTGTTCGAAAGGTCTTATCAAGGATACTTCATTCCCGTATTTACATTTCCGATTTGAACAATTTTTTGTTCAACATTGAACCGCTCAAGCAAACTGTCACCCCTAATAACTTTTGAGTGAACAGTACGATTTAAATAAACTTTTTTTTTTTGTTCGAAGGATCTCAGCAAGGATACTTCATTACCGTATTTAAATTTTCAATTTGAACATTTTTTCGTTCAACATTGAACCGTTCAAGCAACCTTTCCCCACCTAATAACTTCTGAGTGAACCATCCGAATGGAATAAACTTTTTTTTTTGTTGGAAAGATCTCGGAGAGTACAGCTCATTCCCATATTTGATTTTTCGATTTGAACAATTTTTAGTTCAACTTTGAACCGTTCAAACAACCTGTCCCACGATGCTTTCAGAAAAAAAATTTAACATTAGCACCTACGGGGAATTTAAGTTGAATGTTGATCCTGAACTTAAAGTCGGATTTCCTTCAAACTAACTTTGTAAGAAAATGGTTTTGATAAATAATGTTTGCAAAGTACTTTTCTGAGTAATCTTCTGTGAGGACTCTGATTCCGACTCCGACTCCGCAAACATGGCGGAAATGCAGGCTCAGAAAAAAATGACTGACTGTGCAGACGATTTTTTGTTTATTTATTCATTTGTTTTATTTTATTTATTTATTATTATTATTATTTTTGGCAGACGATTTTTTTTGTAATAAAAATGTTTCATTCACAAGGGTGTTTTATTCTTTGTTTGTATTTAACAACTGGCAACGGATTAAAAGTGAAATTCGAGACATTTTATCAACGGACGAGTTTTTTTTTCTTTTTTTTTTTTTCCTTTCTTTGATAAAATGTGTTTTGATGTACTTTGTACTTTTAATTTTTTTTTTTTTTTGAAAACAATTGAGGAATTTTTTTACGGAAGAACTGTAACAGTTACATTCTTTAAAAGGTGCGACAAAACTTTATTTATTCATTTATTTACTTTTTATGTGTCTATTTCATCTGATGAGAGGGGTATATTTTGCTTTTAGAAATCAGCTTTAAGTGCTAAAAAGGTATGTTTGACATAATTTTTAGTCTCAGATAATTAAGAGAACAATGATTAGATGCTAGAATGCCGATGACCATGTACGGGAAAGTAGGCTGGTTTAGTTCTTGACAGAACTTCTTGTTTCCACATGAACTAGAGTTCAGAGAGGGACAATTATCTATTATGGATCGTTTTAAAAGGACCAGTTTGTGATTAGGTATGCTACAATTTTTGTTTTCTCCTTATCATTGCAATTAGGTTTCATTAGTTGCCAAACCGTAGTAATATGATAATTTTCCACAGAAACATTCTTATTCAGGCTCTCATTAGAACTTATGTTGCATTTTAGACTTTTAAATAGGCTTGTTCACTTATGCGTCTCTCTCACTTATGCGCCTTTTTCTGTTGGTCCCTTGGGCCGGCGCATAAGTGAGAGTTCACCGTATGTCCCTGCGTTTTCAATGATAATGATTGTTAAAAGAACATTGAGACAGAAGTAATGATCTAAACAATATCATCAAAGATTTTGCTAAGAGAAATATAGAGAAAATGTTACTCTGCGTATAAAACATCTCTGAAATTAAGTTAAACACGAATAGCATTCAGCACACTTTTACGACCGCTTATCAAATTGGCATAAATGAAGGAAAAAAAATAATTCAAAAGATAAATGTACATACATGAATGTTACAAAAACTAATCTTCACCGAGAAAATAGCTTCTAGCGTAATTATAACCAGCACAGAAAAAAGATTTTCTTTGTTTAATGAGCTTGAAAATTGGAGAAATACAGAAAAAAAGCTTGGGCGGATTAGTGTTCCAATTAAAAAAAAACCTCCTTCGTTTCTGTTGGAATGAATTATTTTTATTATAATAAAAGAAGCTTAAGTTCTTTGATTAGTGGTCAAATTATTTTATTAAGAGTATTACTTTAAAATAAAATCGAAGTGATAGAAGTTCCATTAAAATTTTAGAAAGCTTTTGAACGTATGTATGACCAAACCAAAACTGCGTAAAAAGTGCAAAAAATGGAGCTTTCGATTCAAAGAAATGCATTTATTAAAGAAATGATTACTTTTATTTTCTTTCTTTTATTTTCTTTTCTCTTTTTTATTGAGTCGTGTTTTGCATAAGATTCATTTATTTGTCTTACACGTCTGGTTCATTTTTTTATTGTTTTTATGAAACTTGCCTATCTTGGGTGGGTTAGTATTTGGTTGTCAGTTAGTGAGAGAAGCATTTTAATGTATGTCCGAAAAAAATGAATAAAGTTGTTTTTAATAGTGTTAATAAATAAATTTCGAGGCCGGACTTAAGCAAGCATATTATTAAGCAATAAGTTACCTCCTAGGTGCCTCGGTGGCATAGAGGTAGAGCTCTTCGTAAGCAAGAGGTCGCGGGTTCATTTCTCGCCCTGCCCATGGATGTTATTTCGATCTCTTTATGCCGTAAATCTGCACTGTGTTTGTCAGGAGGCAAGGCGCATAGTACGCAGTCTTCATGTATGTCAAAGATGATGACTTCTGTATAAAATAAGAAAAAGAGGTTACCACCTCTAACCAGGGCCTAGGCAGAAAAACGTGCTATTCACCACCAGCTCGGTCACTCCTACCAACGCCTACTAAAAATTAAATGCCTAAAACAATTGTTTAGATACCGTCGAGATGGGTTCCACTTTAAACGCCACCTTGCGGCAATCCAATAATGCCGTTGTTATTTTTTGATTGGATAATTTTTAAATTTAAATTCAGAAATGAACCAATCGTTCATTTTTTGAAGAACTCCGGTAGATGGCAGTGTATCGTGAACTAAGGGTATTTTGCAGCTATTGGCTATGGATCCAAACAATATTCGAATTAAATTTTTTGATTTGTTGATTTTTAAATTTAAATTTAGAAATGAACCAATCGTTAATTTATCTTTCTCGAAGAACTCTGGTAGATGGCAGTGTATCGTGAACCAAGAATGAAATTTTGCCCTGTGCTAAAAACAACAAAGTTGCAGGCATTTAGTATTTAGGAGGCGTTGCTCCTACGCACAGACTCTAGTTTTGTTCTTCTTAGAGCTCATGAATATGGAATACGAAGTAGCCAGTTTTTGACACTCTTAGCTCGACTATAAGTTGACATCTGCCTCCAGCCTAGTTACTTCCCATTCCATGCTAATAAATTTTATAAAGAACGAACCTGTAGTCTCTAAATGAAATAACCGAGCGGTGTGTTGCATGTAATCATAGAATGGTTTATAATGGACTGTTTAAATTTATTTTGGAGGATTTCTCCGATTCGTGTTATTAAACTGAAAAAAATTTTAAAAGCGTGTTTTCGCCCATGGGGTCAGTTGGGGTAAAAGGAATGGTAGAGTAAATAAAACAAATACTGGTTTTTTATGTGTACCGCTGTGTGACGTGGAAACTGCTCATTCGATTCATCTTTAAGGAACAATAGAAAACGTGCTCATTCCAGTTGGTTTGCTCTTGCAAACAGTGACTTAGATTTCATGTGATAAATGAAAATCCGATTGACAAATCGGAAGTTATTGCCCAACCCATTGTATGCAGCTGTTCGGTTTAGCATTAAGTTAAGATCTTAATGTAATTATAAATACAATTACCTGTTTTACCTAAGAAAAACGATTTTGTTGGTTGATGAATAAATCGAACAATAAGTACAAGTTACTGATAATAGAAAATAATTGTTGCACATTTTCTAAGACTAGCACATAATACAATTGACTAGTAATGAAATAAAAACGCAAACCCTACTTCTTAAACAAAATATTTAGTAGCATGTTTAATCAGAATAACTTAAGCAGTTCAATTAATAACACTGTTCGACAAAAAAAAACCTTGAAAATGCTTCTGATATTTTGAAGGCTGATTCTTATGTAAAATGACCCCCTGAATCCGAATATGACCCCCGTTTTCCCCCATCACGTCCCAATTTTTTTTAAAACGCCCCCCTTTTTTTTTCATTTTTCCTTAGTTTCAGGGCTATAGTATTTTTTTTGGAGGGGAAAGGAGCCTTATATTCACCAATAAATTTTTTTGGATGTCAAGAGAGACTCAAAGTTTAAAATCATGAGCACCGAGAAAAAATCGGGGAACTTGGGGGGGGGGGGCGTGGCCCCCCAAAATATTTGAAAAATCACCAAAAACGATCTTTTTAGTCTAGTTTCTTTAAAAAGACCTTTAAAACATTTTTTTCGGTGCAGAACCAGAGTATAAGATCCGCTCCTATGGCTCCTGGGTCAGAAAAAATTTTCACGCTGTAAAATTTTTTAAAAAAAATAAAATAATGCTTTAAAAATCGCACTTTGCACTCGAGTTTTAAAGCAGGTCTTCAGCCAAAAAAAAAAAACAAAATTGTGGCTGATTCTTATGTCAAATGACCCCCTATTTCCAAATATGACCTCAGTTTCCCTCCTCCACCCCCTCTTTCCAGAGAGTTCCCCCACCCCCAATTCAGAGTCATTTTACTAGGGGAAGACCGCCTATATTGGAACACTGCTTAAATTGGACCTCGGGCTTAAAATCTAGTACAGAGATCTGTGATACACTTAAACAGTAGAAATATTAAGTTTTAGGAATAAAATCAATGTGTATGAAGTTTCACCAGCCTTCGAACTGTTTAGCGTGAGTTACGGCTTGATTTGTGTTGAAAACGTGCGAAATCTTATTTTGCGGACTTGTTTCTAGAAAGATAACTCAAAAACTTGTGAATTGCGGTAAAATGCTGTTACAGTGTTAAAATCTGTGTTTAATAAGGATTGCATCGATGTATTTACATGCGCGATTGTGATAATTTTTGACAGAGCAATGAGCTGAAGAATAAAAAAAGGCGTGTTTTCCTTTATTGGACCGAAAAAATTTTCCTATATTGGACCGGTGGTCCAATTTAAGAATATGATTTTAAACAAGACTTTTTATTAATCGTAACATAAAATACGTGACTCGTCTTCTTTAATAGCGTAGTTAAAATTATTTTAAGCATACTTTAACACCTATTCACGATATTCATTTAAACTTTTTTATCAAGCACATTTTTTGCAAGCAGAAGCTACAACTTCTTAAAATGAATGTTTTTTTTTTCTCTTCATCCATTTAGCTGCAGTTTTAGGTTGTTAAACATAGTTATTACCTTAAATAAAATTTATGCTGGTTTACCGAGAGAAAAATATGAAATTCTTTGATATTTTCGAAACGATTTTAAAAGGAAACAATTTATATGCTACTAAAATGTTCAATGTAGATGAAGCCGGTGTTTTCACTGTCTAAAAGCCCCAAAATATATTGACGTATAGAGGTAAACACCAGGTTGGAGCAGTAATGAGAGGTGAACGTGGTAGAAACACACTGGTTATTTGCTCCATGAGTGCAACAGAATTGCAAGCTCCCCATGCTTATTTTCAAAAGATTACGTTCCATGTATGAACTTATTGTGAAAGCTTCCCTGGTAAACAATATGCTTGTTCAAAAAAAGGTTGGATCACAAACGATAATTCACACAATTGATTCAACATTTCACCAAAACTGTTAAGCCAAGCAATGTGAAAAGAATGCCCTTCTATTAATGGATAGGCACAGCACTTACATAAAGAACATTGATGCAATAAACTTGGCTAACGAGTGAGATATAATAATGCTTTCTTTTTAAGCACATCATGCACGTAGATGTGGTCTTTATTCCCTCTGTCTACATATATTAATCGAGCATGTGATACATGGAGGCGAGAACATCTTCTGCTGCAGCAGAATTAGAAACAAGTAGCCCACATAAAACTACTCAAAGTGAACAGGTTACATGTTCGGTGTAAGTTGTACACTATGTACAAGAACTAGCTACGACTTAAATTAGTACAAGTTCTTCAGAATCAGCGGATAGTTCTCATCAAAACATGATTGTCAACTCTAACTATGATTTTGTAAAGCCGGCTCACATATCACCTTTGCCTAAAAAAATAGAAGGAACAAAAAGGAAGGCTATCTCAGCAATCATTCTAACGCCTTATAAAAGAGGCATAGAACAGAAAAAGTCACACAAGAAGAAGCAAGAAACTGCACAAAACAATTGTTATTGCAATATTTGTCATAGAGATGAAGTGCAAAACATGATTAAGTGTATGAAATGCCTTCGGCGAGTTTATCAACACTGCCTAAGTGAGGCTGAAGCAAAAGAAATTCTATTGCAAATCCTGGAAAAAAGCTGTATAGTTCAAATATAAATTATTCTATGATTTCCTGGTACGGTCCAATTTAAGAAGCGCATGGTTCAATTTAGGCGCATATATTCCTAAATTGGACTTTTGCAACTTTTTACAAGATAATTTTTTAAAAAATAATTTTCATATTTTCAGAAAATATAAGCTCCTAGGGTGGTTCCTGATTAAATTTAGCTTACGATGCCCTATTTTGTATTTCTGTTTTGCTTCACATTGAGCGACACAGGCCTCCTGTTCTTAGGGGGTCCAATATAGGCGGTCTTCCCCTAATTCGGAGGGGAAAAGTACATTACGTAACCCGTTAACATAATTCTAAAAGGCAACAGAGGTTCAAAGTTCAAAATCATGTGTACCAAAAATATAAACTATGGCGGTGTACCCCCCCCCCCCAAAAAAAAAAAAAAAAAAACCTTCCTTTCTTGTTTTTCTAAGAGACGTTTTAAACTTTTTTTTTTTTTTTTTGTGAAAAATCAGAGTATTGAATTTTCTTTTCTTTTTTTTGGGGGGGGGGGGAGGGGGAGGTATACCGCCCTAGTTTATATTTTTGGTACACATGTACATGATTTTGAACTTTGAACCTCTGTTGCCTTTTAGAATTATGTTAACGGGTTACGTAATGTACTTTTCCCCTCCGAATTAGTAAAATGACTCTGAATTGGGGGGGGGGACTCTCTGGAAAGAGGGGGTGGAGGAGGGAAACTGAGGTCATATTTGGAAATAGGGGGTCATTTGACATAAGAATCAGCCACAATTTTGTTTTTTTTTTTGGCTGAAGACCTGCTTTAAAACTCGAGTGCAAAGTGCGATTTTTAAAGCATTATTTTATTTTTTTAAAAAAATTTTACAGCGTGAAAATTTTTTCTGACCCAGGAGCCATAGGAACGGATCTTATACTCTGGTTCTGCACCGAAAAAAATGTTTTAAAGGTCTTTTTAAAGAAACTAGACTAAAAAGATCGTTTTTGGTGATTTTTCAAATATTTTGGGGGGCCACGCCCCCCCCAAGTTCCCCGATTTTTTCTCGGTGCTCATGATTTTAAACTTTGAGTCTCTCTTGACATCCAAAAAAATTTATTGGTGAATATAAGGCTCCTTTCCCCTCCAAAAAAAATATTATAGCCCTGAAACTAAGGAAAAATGAAAAAAAAGGGGGGGCGTTTTAAAAAAAATTGGGACGTGATGGGGGAAAACGGGGGTCATATTCGGATTCAGGGGGTCATTTTGCATAAGAATCAGCCTTCAAAATACCAGAAGCATTTTCAAGGTTTTTTTTTGTCGAACAGTGTAATTATAATTACTTTCGCTTCAAAAGAAAATTAAGTAATGATACGTATTTCCTTTTCTGTAGTTTTTCTATTAAACCGTGCATTTTTATGCTATTCAAAAGCAGAAATAGCGTCGCGACCCCATAAGAAAAGCTCCACGACTCATTTGGGGTCGCGAGCCACAGGTTGAGAACCCCAGGTTCAGACAAACTGATATAAAAGGTCTCTTGGAGGTCGTTTTAACAAGGTTCAACTGTAGTAATACCTAGATAGATTAGAATTGATCAAATTTCGGTTTTGTTTTGCTTCAATAATATATCTTATCGTTTTTCCATGTTAAAATTAAAAGTGAATGAAAGGAAAAAAAGAAATGCATATGAGATTTATTTATTGCCTCCCAAGAGAAGATTTCCTTCGTTTAGCAATGAAAAAAAAACACTAAAAGAAAAACATACGTTGAAATTACAAAGGAAAAAATATGACTTTAGGTTTAGAACTTTTCTCTTCTTTGCTTTTTTATTCATATTTTTTTAAATCAACCTTCGCACTAAATATAATGATGACGCGCTCCCTCCTCCCTCTCCTGCTCATATTTGAGATTCATAAAGTTGAAAGATAAAAAAAAAGTCTAAAAATTATAATTAAAGATACTTTTTATGTTTTTTTTTTAAATACCGATTCAAATGACATTAATTATTATTGTAAAGCATCTAAGACCACCATATAAAAACAGTTAATTAAGGAGAATGAACTTATTTAATTAGCTTTTAAGTTAGAAAAGATATTTAAAAATAAAGGTTTTTTGAAACATGAATGCATACTTTATTCATATTTGTTTATTTATTTGTAGGCGTTGCTTCTCTTCAGATCATTTTTTTTTACAAAGTATGTGCTGTCATGATGTATCTAAGTAAAAAAAAAAAAAAAAACTGCACAGAAAGCAAATGCATGAACCTAAAAAGCATCATTTGAAGATTAAAAATATTTTTCTTTAAAGTTCCTCAAAAATATTTGAAAAATAAATGATATAAGTAACTAAAAAAAAGGGAATATTTATTTATAGCTTAGGTTCAACTTGTTTTTTCTTGTTATGTTGTAACCTTTACTAATATACTCAACACAAACTAAATCTAATTAGTCATTAATGAAATCAGTTTCAACAGATTAAATTAAGAAAAGAATATCTGTACAACATTGCAAAACATGTTTCTTGGATAATTTCTGCACGAGTTGAAATATACGCAATTTTAGAATGAAAATCATTTTAGTTATCTCTATAACTATATTATATCATTAAAATAACATAGGTCTGCAAAAAAAATGAACATATGCATTGGATGTTTTGACTGATTTAATGTTTGTCGGTGTGTTTAATCCAAATATGAACTTCTTTTTTTTTCAACCACATACATATTTTTTGTGATACGTGAGGGCTTAATTGTCAAAGTCAAAAAATAAAAGTTAAAAAGAAAATTATATATTTATGGGGAAAAAAGGTGTACATTTTTTTTACTTATTATAATTTTTTAAAAGTGGATCATGTTTAGTGCTTACTCCTTTTCGCAGTAAAATCATTTTTTTTTCACTGATGCTTCTCCTGGTGCGCTTTTGCTGGTTGGAACTCGATGTTTCCCGCTTGAGCATCCAACAGTAGTCAGACATCATATTTACGTCTCATCTCCCTTGGTAACGTCCCAAGTAGCATCAACTCATCGGATTTTGCTCGGCCGATCATCGAACTCCTCGTAAACTGATCCCGTAACGCACGATGACATCGTGCCGATCAGTATCCGAGCACGATTTTCATATGAGCTACTTTTCATCGGAAAGCGATATCCTTCCGATCCACTTTCCCGATGAAAATAAGCCGAGCGTCCAAAATTGATCCTAAATTCATCAGCACGGGACTGCATTGCTCGTAATTCGAGCAAAACTCATCGGATTTTGCTGCTCGGATTATGTTTGGCCGATGAGACATATTAGAGCAATTCCCGATGAGAACTCATCGAATCCGATCATCGGCGGATGAGAATTTCATCGGGTTTCGATGAATGGCCAATGAGATTATGTTGCTAGGGTTCTCTCTATGTCTTTCACATCTTGATGAAATCTTTCACCATGTTCCTCACTCAAGTCAAAATGGTTTTGGGAAAAATTGTATACATGTGACTGTAGAAAATGGACTTATACATTCATGTTGCACTGCTGAGCTTTGAATGCAGCCAACATCCTCTTAACGATGTTTTTATAGTCAGTCTTTGTTACATCCAGAAAACTTTTGCACTAACTATTTGACTGAATTCCAGGTTTCTTTTTCAGTTTCATTTATCGATTCAAGAGCTTGGCTGAGCTCTAAAAAAAATCAACTCAGAAGAAGAAGAATTTTGTTGAATAACTTAAATCACAACTGCTATCGAATGTTAATTAAAAAAATACTTACCAAACATGATCATTTTTTAAAAGAACATTTATTTAAATCAATAGTGGCCCACTCAACTCGTTGTCTTCAATATTACCACTCTCACCTAAAAAAAAAAATCATTTAAACATTTTTTAAAGCAGTTTTTCTTAAACATCAATCAAATAAAAACAGTAAAAGATATTTATAGTCTTGACAATTCTGACTTATATTCATCATTCCTAAACAAATATCATCCATTAAAAGTTTTCAATTTGCACTGCCAATGAATTGTCCTCGATTTTTTATTAAAGTTTGTTATAAAAGGCTTGAATATGCCACTTCAGGTACAAAAAAGGCGTTTTGAGTGTTTAAAAATGCACAATGAAAGATATCACTTTTTGTCATGATTCGCTCGTACAGAAAATTTATTTTTCACTTTGCTATAGCTTTACCAAGTTTCTTTGTTCATACTAATTACATTTGATCCTTTCTACAAAAACCTATTTAAACGCAATTCAGAAAAAAATCTTCTTGTAAGTACAATTGAGCAATTACTTTATTTCAATGCAAAAATTAGTTTTTAGTTCAAGTGTTTTTTTTTTCTTTTTTGAATTAAAACTAAATGTTAAAGATTAAATGTTTAAAATGAAAGTTTTTGCTATTTTTTTCTTCATATCCATTAGCTAATTTTTATAAAAATGTATTCTATTATCACAGATGTGACATTAAAGAATTAAACGCGTCGAAGATTACTAAAAAAATAATTAAAAGGATTTCATTCACTTTGCGTTTTTCACAAAGAATAATTTTGGGAGAAAAAAAAAACGCTATAGTTTAAAAAATCTTGTATTCGATAAAACAACGGTCAAAATTTGAGCTAAAATATTTCAGTTTTACCATTGTCTTTGTTTTCTCCCAAAAAATTAATTACATAAAAGCAAAACTAATTTTCCATCTATATATTTTTTAAAAATGAGTCAAAGTAATTTCAAAAAACTTATGACGCAGCAGCAACGATACTTATTCGAAAAACACATTTTAGAAATGACATTTAATACACACACACACACACACACACACACAAATATATATATATATATATATATATATTTAGATATAGATATAGATATAGATATACACTGCGACGCCAAAGTTTAGACAAAATGCAAATATATAAAAAAAAAATAAAACTATTCAGCAAAATGCTTTCAAATTTCTACTGTAGGCCGACAATATGGTCCCACATACGTGTCTGGAGTTTTTAAAAATATAGCGAAAACGAAAATATGAAACTACAACAGACATTTTTTTCTTGTTTTTTTCGGTGCAAAAGTTTAGACAAATGTCAGATTTTATGCAAAAACCTTTAGAAATGTAAATGGTGGAGGAAAGGTGGGACTTTTTGTTTCAAACATAATGTTCAGGGATTGCTGAATGAATAATCATACTCCGAAACTCTCCGCAGTTCTCGTGTGAAGAAGAAGATAAAGTTTGGAAGCCGAAATTTGAAAACGAAACCACTTCGAGTCGTTTTTTCAATTCCTTCATTCTTAAGAAATGTATTTTTTCTTGGCCGTTTTGAACGATACACATGTCTGAATTTGCTCTCCACGAAGTAAAAAACAATTTACTACCATACTGCCGTGGGCAGGTAAACGGCAGTATCTGCAAAAATGAGTTTTCGAGATAATTGAAGAAACGCGTTTTTGATTTCCCACAAAGATCAATAAAACATTGAACTTCGAACATAGGCGATACTATATGTTTATACCGATATATTTTTTGGGTAATCGATTGAATTTTGATTTTGCAAGCGCATAGAGAGGTAAAACAGATACTGCCGTTTACCTGCTCTTTTCACTCTAATTGTCATGCGGAATTGACTGGCAGTCGGCAGTAACTGCACAGTATGCTACTAAATGTCCAGTATTTACATATTCGACAACATGCGGAGTAGATATGTTATTACGAAATATATTATTGCATTGTGAATGATATGTTTTATTTAAAAATATACATAAATACCGTGTATCCACTTGATATAGATTTAATATAAACGAACGCAAAATATAATTAAAAAATATAATGAACTGTATTGTATTATGGAAAATATGAAGAAAAACTTGATGATTCTTCAGCCATTTTTACTTCATTTTACTTAGTAAAGGAAGTATTCTGATCACAAAGAAAATTTCACTCAAAATTCGGTCTAAATTTTGATTTTGCTCACCCCTGAATGAATGTTGAGTAGTTTTTTCGACATATCAGCACATGCATATGTACCTACTAACATATAAACAGCCGAAATATCCTTTTCGACCATGCCCCAGTTAATTACGACGAGTTTTCTCGTGACGTCTGTATGTGCGTATGTATGTATGTATGTATGTTTGTGCGTATGTATATATGTATGTACGTCGCATAACTCAAAAACTATATGCCGTAGGAGCTTCTAGTTTGGTATGTAGGCTCTGAGGGTGGTCGTTGTGCACCTCCCTTTGTGGTTGCATTCGAATGTTCCCAAGGGGGTCTTGTACCCCTTTGTGGGGTAAATCAATGTTAATTTCAATGCAGATTGAGTGATGTGATTTGGTGCAACCACTTGGCGATATATCGCAAAACTTTTGGTCACCAAGTGTTTGCCACCAAGTTGGCGACAAATTTGGCGAAAAAATGATTTTTTTTTTTTTTTTTAATTTGGATTCAATTTGGCGCTATTGGGCACATTTTGCGAAAAATTCTCTGAATCATGTTAAAATCGGTGATACTTAGAAAATAAATCATTGTAAAACATTGTTTTGCATTGATTCGTGACAAACTAGGGGTGTAAATGTTTGAATTGTTATCTTGCTCACTCTAATGCACTATTTTAACACTTGAGGCATTTATTATGGAATTTAAATGTAAAAGGAAGTAGTGTGGCGTGCACACCAGATGTTTTAAAAGTACTACAAATCAATTAATGCTTTGTACTTTGCATCAAAACAAGAAATCACTTCGAGAAAAAGAGCGCTTGAAATGCTTATTGTGCTGACGATTTTTTTTATAGTACTATTAAAAATGCAACAGCTAGGGATTAAACTGCAAAAACTATCGTCTGTTAGTATGAAAGCAACTGTAATTAAAAGAAAACAAAACAATGTAAATAAAATCATTTCATTGCTGCATTTTTGTTTGTCGTCTGCCAAGTTTGGCTTGCGTATCTTTGAAATCGTGAAAAATATTGTCTGCTAGTGGAGAGAAACTTTATTTGAAAGAAAAAAAATCTGGTATGGACCCCACACTACTTCCTTTTACGTGTAAATTTTTTTAGTAGATGCCTTAAGTGTTAAAATAATGCTTGGAATGAGCAAGATGACAATTCAAACATTTACGCCCCAAATGTACCACGAAACAAAGCAAAAAATGATTTACAACAATTCATTTTTTAAATATCGCCGATTTTAGCATCATTCAGTGGATTTTTCGCAAAATACCGCCAATAGAGCTAAATTGAACCCAAACTTTTAAAATAATTTTTTCGCCAAATTTGTCGCCAATTTGGCGATATGTCACCAAGTTGGCGACAAGCACTTGGAGACTAAAAGCTTGGCGATCTATCGCCAAGTGGTAACGCCAATTTATATCACTTAAGTCTGCTTTGATATTAACACTGATTCACCCCCAAAAGGAATAAAACACCCCCTTGGGAACATTCAAGTGCAACCAATAACCTCCCGTGATCTCCCATTAGGGCAACCCTACTTTTGCTTAGTTTAAGTACAAAGGAAAACGGTTTTTGCGGCTTGATGCAAGTTTTGCACAGCGATTCATATTATGTTCATCCGGCAGACATGCAGATACTGCCGTTTACCTGCCCACAGCAACGAAAAATGCAGTTACTGCTAGTTACCATTGGTTAAAAAACAGTTTTTTTTCATCGGAAACCAAAAAAAGATGCTTGTCCCATAAAACTAATGTAACATAGATGTCAAAAATGCAAAAAAATGAAAATCGAAAAATCTGTCAGTTACTGCCCTTTACCTGCCCACGGCAGCATACTAGGGCCGATTTGACAGACGAAAAATTAGCAAAGTGGTTTCATTTTCAAATTTCGACTTCCAAACTTTATCTTCTTCTTTACACGAGAACTACAAAGAGTTTGTGAGTTTGATTATTCATTCAGCAATCCCTGATGCTTATATTCGACGAAAAAAATTCCACATTTCCTCCACCAATTACATTTCAAGAGATATTTGCATAAAATCTGACATTTGTCTAAACTTTTGCAACAGCGAAAAAAGGAAAAAAAAATGTATTTTGTAATTTCCGATTTTCGTTTCGGTTATATTTTTAAAAACTTCAGACACGTATTTGGGACCATAGTGTCTACCAAATTTTGTTTGCTGAATAATTTTCTTTTTATTCATAAATTTTGCAGTTTGTGTAAACTTTTGCATCTCAGTGTATATACGCGTGTGTGTGTACTTCTGTGAGTTTATATGGCATATGAAGTTTTAAGAAGTTATTTGCATTTTCTGAAGAGGTTTTAAATATTTCACTTTCGCGTTAGTCAACTGGGAAGGAAGAAAATCCCATCACAAAAATAATTAAATGAAAAAAAAAGCAACCCATTAAGATTTTAACACAAAGCATAATCTTAAATACTATGTATATAAAACTTCATTTTTTTTATTTGGAAAATGTTACTGCTACATATATTATTTTTACCGATATTGGTGCGTCGCATATGGCAGCCAAAGTCTGCCTATCAAATCCCAAGCTACAAAAGAGAAAAAACAAAAACGTGTTTTTTAACAATAATTCATCAAAGAACAGCAAATACATAAAATGTGTATTAATTTTCGACATAGTGGTAAACAATCTTTAAAATGTGCTTTTCTTGCAAAGTTTTATAAAGTTTAAGGAAGTTGTGGTATGCACGCAGAAAAAATAACTAAAAAATGAATTGCTGAAAGGCAAAAAAAAAAGAAAAACAGTATCTCAATAGTATGGTGAATTATATATACGAGTATTCAAAAAAAAAAAAAAAGCATTCTATTAACTAAGTAGTACTTTTGACTTGAAGACGTGAATACAGGACTTAAACGAAAGCGATTACTTAATTTTTTTGTCTAAATTATTTATTTGATATAGTTCTTTGAAAGATCGAGGTACGCAAGTGGTGATACATCACTTAGCTTCATTATTTTCTTTTTTTAACGTAAATTTAAATATTAGTAAGGTCAACCAGTGGCGTATCCAGGAATTGATTTTGGGAGGGTGCACATCGAACATCGACACTGTGATGAGAAAGGAAAAAAATCAAGAAATATGGTGAAACTTTAAAAACGCAGTATTTCGATTTAATTTTTTCTATTGAACATTGCTCAAAGATTGTTTTTTTTTTTTCCCCCACAAATTGAATATTATGCAAGAACAATAAGGCGCGGGTGCATCGCTCATTTTCCTCTTACATTTCCACAATTACAGAATAACAATTAGTTTTGCTTCCTATTGTCGAAAACAGAAAATAATATGACAATATTTTAGTGTCCATAAAGTATTTTTCTTTGAAAAAACCCGAAGGGCAATTCCAGGCAAAATGGGAACTCTGTGTTAAAAAAAAATGTTGAAAAATTGTTTTAATTTTTTTTGTACGTTCTCTATATTGATTAAAGTTTACAAATTAGAATAAGGTAACTTCAGGTGAATAATTTTCTTTTTGTAAGAGAACTTGTTCTATGAGCTCACAATCTTGTAAAAGTCTCTCTCTGCTAGACACAATTTTAAACGAGCATATTTTATTGGTTTAGCATGTTTCCACAATTTAACTGCATTTTTTCCTTGCAGATTTATTCGATAAGAAAACAATTATTAATAGTATATTTTGAAATTTATTCTTAAAATATCTTTTTAAGTAGTTTTTAAACCATTAAATTTTGTGTAACGTGAGTCACGAAAACTTAATTTTTTTAATATTTCCAAATTTTATAGCTCATAAATGAAATTTTTTTTCCTGTTTCTCCTACTCATGTATATTACAAAAAAGAAATTATAGGCCAATTTAGAGTTTTTTGCTTTTTTATACAAAAAATAAGGATGTTTATTTTGTAACGTGAGTCACGCGAAAAGTGAGTTACAGCAAAGCGAAAAGTGAGTTACAGCAAATACAAGCTAATATTAACTTCTTAAAAGTATTTAATGTGCCCTAATCGTATTTTAGGGTCTAAAGGGAGGGTTAGCACTTGTAAACACCTATATATAATTAATAATACTGAT
This sequence comes from Uloborus plumipes, assembly GCA_038373865.1. NCBI lineage: Eukaryota > Metazoa > Arthropoda > Arachnida > Araneae > Uloboridae > Uloborus > Uloborus plumipes. Next base: position 43,787 of record JAXGGA010008494.1, read on the forward strand.
GAAATTAAATATAAATAGCGTAATTTTAATTCTTTTAGTGTTTTATAATCTTTCAATTAGTGCACTGGGTGTTTTGGCCCTCAGCTTTCCAATGTGTAGCATGTGTTTATGCATGCACATATTTTTCTTCCGTATCTAAGAAAGGTTTTTCATTCCAGTAAAAGAAATTTTTAAAATATTTAGCGAGTAACCGCAGAATGACAGAAAAGGTGCCGAGAAAAATTGAAGCAAGAAGGAAAGTACATTTCATGTAAACAGAAACATAGTCTCTGGATGAAAGAATGTCTAACGAGAAAAGTCGAAAAGCTAAGGATATTGTCCCTAGCCATTCAATATGAGCTGAAAAATAAACATATGAAACTTTCAAAGGAAATTTTGGCTAAATTCAAACTTCTTAAATATTGCTTCAACAAGTATACAAATATGTAACTACACGAATAAAGAATCGCCAAAACAAGGAGAAATTCCGTTAATTCACCTCACAGTTAAACTGTAGTCATATAAGTGAGTTACTCAATACTCATCCGTAAATGTAATATACATTTGAAAAGAAGATTTCAATTTCTACCGAACTCATGCTGAAAAAATATTTATCCCAAGAAAATCTAAACGAAAATGATTTAAAAAATTAGCTTGAGCGAGAGAAAAAAAAAATATCAACATATAAAATTGGAACATAAGAGAAATTTTAAAAAGCACAGTCAACATCTCACTTGCTCTTATTTGAGATGCTTAAAATTTAATTATTCATCAGTAGTGGATGAGAAAAGTAAGTACTTTGAAGAGCCGAATTCTGACAGCAGTCAACTAATTTTACAGCCATTATGCAACATTAAATGTTATGATTGATATCAGATGAAATGTAATGGTGTGTAGTATCCTGTAAAAGTTTTCAGATGTATGAATTGAGAATTTGAAATCAGTACAATGCAATCACAGAGAAAATACGGGAAGTAGTGTAAAAAAAAGACAAACATATGTTTGGAAAATTGAATTGATGAATCCACTCTGTGACCGTTCAGAGCGGTTAGATGGCAGCTGCTAAGGAGAATTTTAACCCTAGGTCTATGGGACAAAAAATTCGTACTGCGAAAAATTGGCCGTTAAGAGGGGTGGCCGCTTTGTAAAAGTGACCGCTCGGAGAGGTTTTACTATATTTAAAACTGATCAACTAAAGAAAACAAGCCATTAAGCATTTATTTTAATTGATTTTAAGCATTTATTTTAATCTCTACACAAAATTTTCAAAATAAGATATAAAGTTAAGGACTAAAACGGAGATGTAACGTGAGTCACGAAACTATGCAACGTGAGTCACATTTAAAATATTGATTAACTTAATTAGTGACGGCAGAATGAACCTTTTTTTCGTATATATCATAACTTAGAAACATATTTTGTGCCATGAAAAGCAGTTTTTAAATTTTATTATTCCGAAAGAGCAGGAATCTTAGGTTTTTATTATCCAAAAAACTTGAGTTCCTTTTTTTTGTAACGTGAGTCACGATGTTAAATTAAGGTTGAAACACCATCTATTTCTGTTGAAATTTAAAATGCTGACATCCACAGGTTCTCACTGCATACCAGATGACTGTCGACAGCTTTATTTAAATCAGGCATGGTATTTTTTTAATATATATAACATTTACTTTTGTAAAATCGCGTCAAATTGTAACGTGAGTCACGTGGAATTGCCCTGAAGCATATTTACATGAAGGTTACATGTTCTTTCAAAATTCGGTGCCACCATTTTTATAGTCTTACAAAATCTTGGGGGGTGCATTGGTCCCTTGGCACCCTCCCCTGGATACGCCACTGAAGTCAACTATTACTTTCAATAGATTCAGAGTGCATTAGTAAACTTCAGATTATGGTTGTTTTCTGTCGTGCAATAATTAAATGCTGCTTGATTCATAGTTCCGCTACGTGACATTTAAAATTCTACACCAAAATTGTGCGAAATAGTTGACAGGGATTGGAGAGGAGAGCCATTCCTCAGGACACCATCTGTACCTATATATGCGTACTCTCATTCACTCTGTACCTACACATGTTGTTTCGCGTACCGCAGTCCATGGTGGGCCTACTACCTACTCTCAGTCAACTATTTTCGCTTTGTATTGTGAATATAGTTTTGAAATGAGCACGACTTGTAGTTTGCCGTTATATCTCTCTGACGAGTTTCACCACTTTCCCGCCTCCGTGCTGAATTTTTAATGTCATGTTACTTAATCTCGGTAAACTCAGGTGAACTCAATGACTTTTTCTATCCAATAAAAACTTATAGTTCGGCAGTAGAGTATTACGTGATGCACGATTTTATTTTATTTTGTGCAAAATATTATTCTTACTGAACAATACGAACTAAAGTGTGGATTTTCATTTTAATTTATTCATATTTTGTTACATAGATTCATAATTATTTTACAATTAGGTAAAAATAATTTAGAACTTTGTAGTGGACTTTAGATGAAAATTCATCGAACAGTGCCCATTTATAATTAACAACTACTGCGTAAACATTTTGCAAGTTACATAGAATATATTAATTGAAGCCCTTTTTGGATTATGTTTGAAACGTGTGCTGCAGAGAAAAATGAGTGTACTATGGAACCTTATGGGAAACTAACTGCAGAATTGCGTGGGAGCTAGACTTTGATTTGGGAAATTCTTTAACGGAAACATTAAAATGCAATTAAAACGTTTAATGATCATTGCAGTTACGTTATTTTTTTTATAGTTAGCTAAAGTAATGTTCAATCGTAAGGTGAATCAAAATTTATGACCATGTTTAGCGAAGCAAGCAAGCGAAGGTGAAAAACTGTACATTTTTTTAAATATTGAAATAAAAATGTAAATAAAGAACTAATGTACTTCAATACAGAATTATATGAGAACTTTGAAATATTTGAACTTGTTATAGTAAAAATTGATAGGTATTTGCAATGGAGAAGCTGTTGATTGTAGCATGAAAAATCAACGACGTCGTACATCCTCAGGTAGAAAGAATAAGAGTAAATAATTTTAAAATTAAAAAAAAAAGTTAAAAATTTTGTTCCGAAAAGTTCGATTCAAAACCATTATAAACAAAATTAAAAAAACACATTTTTAACAACAATTATGCCCTGTAAAAAACAGAAAGAAAAATCAGATACCTTTTTTGACCAAATTGATGTTTCCGCAATCTCAGATATTTCATTTTAACCTTTAACATGATATTTTCTATTAATATGCAGTATAAAAATGCAATTATGCCTAACTGCTTATTTCTTGTATTTGATTTAATAAACTTTAAGAGTGAAAAATTATTTAAATTGAATGTACCGTAATTAACATTTTATTTGCTAGTTCATGATTAATGTACAATTATTCCATTTAACTACGATTACTTTTATCGTATTTTATTGTTGATATGTAAAGTATACGCAATTATATCATGTCAGCATTTTTTTAATAATACTATGAAATACGTATCAAGCACACGTAAAATTAGTGGAATTTTATTTTTTCTACATCAGAAATTTTGCCCCTGATTCGTCTAATTACTTCCAATGACGAGGAAATTTTTACAAAAAGAAAATAAACAAATAAATAAATAAATGAGTTGATTAATTAAACGACAAAAAAGCTACTCTGATGAAGACATTTCTATTCAAAGTGTAATAATGCTGTAATATTTCTATACGTGTAGATTGTTTTAATACGTACTTTTCGTATTAACTTGTATTAGACATTTTTTTTCTCCTTTGTAGTTAATAACCATTTGATGAATAATTTTGTCTTGTGTGTTCTCTAAAATGGGATCTAAAATTAATGGACTGTTGGAGGTTTTACACAGTGAATAGATAAATAAACAAATAAGGATTGTTTCTCACCGTATGGGGCAGCTGCTTTGCATGTAAATTTCAAAACAGTTTTAGAGCAGATTCTGAAAAACTTTAAATTTTCTGAAAATGCAAACAAACGTTTGCAAAACAATCAGAGGTGTTTTTAAAAATTACAAAGGGATACTTTCAAAGAATTCAAAAATATTTTCGAAGATTATATGATACGTAGCTGCACCATATATTGAGAAATGTTTTTAGTTTTCTTTTCTAGACTAGTCTTTATATGGGTTCAGATCACATTATTGAGTAATATCTTCAGTCAATCATCATTTCTTTTCCGTGCGAGGCACATTAAATTTTATCCAATTAATGGACTCAAAAAAGCAGACTAACAAAACAAGCTATTTTAAACGGACAACACTAAAAAAAAATTAATATTAATGTGAATTTCGACATCTTGAATTCAGATTATGTTTTTCTCAATGACGAATTGCGATAAATGTGTGGCGTTTATCGTAAGAAAGAGCACAAAACCTTACTTTGCCCCCAAGCCTTAAAGTTCTTTTAGTTTTGGATTCTTAGTTTGGGTTACCTGAACAAATTTCTCTGGCTTAAACCCCACTAGGGACACACTTCAGTACGCCAGATATTGGTTTCCCAGCAACTTAATAGATGGCGCAAGTTCCGTATGTTGGAGCCGGTGAACAAGTCCAGGGAAGAGAAGCCCTGGAATGCGAGACGTTAGCAGACTGCCAATTTGAAAGAGAGACTACACGACGTTTTAGATCGAAAAAAGAAAACAAAGAGCAATTTATCATTGCTAAAAAAATTATAACTCGCGAGAAGTTTATTCATCTATTGAGATAAACAAAAGAAATACAGCATTAAAAAAACCTACATCTTAGCATATTATCGGTACTTATATGTTGATTAGTAACCATGCTGGAGGCAGAAAACAAGTTATAGAAGCTAAGAGAGCCAAACAAACTATGGTAGCTAATGTAAAATTAGCACATCTAGTCCTGGTTTCGCCCTTGTTTTTAGGATGTAACGTACTGATTTTCTTTTAAAACACTCGCTGGATATCAGTACTTCTAAATTGATCACCCATTTCGATTTAAAAACAAAATCACTTTTATTGACTTTAAGTTTTGCTCTCTAAAACAACCATGTCAACATATCTTTTATGCACAAATTTCAAACAGCCAGAATTACCTTTACGGTAGAGTAAACACTTCTTTTTTAGCCTACTTTTCCGTTAAAAATAAAAGAAAGACTAAAAAGCATTAAAAGTGGCATAATGCATCTAAAAAATATCGCCAAGTCAAAAAAAAAAAATAATAATATTGAAAAAATTAAAAATTGGAAAGTAGGGTATTGAGATGGGGAATTTGTGTGTCTGTCGGTCTGTTGGTCTGTCGGTTTGCCTGTCTGCCCCCCTCTAATAACTTTCGAATGAACGTTCCGATTTGAACAAACTTTTTTTGTTGAAAAGATTTCGGCGAGTACAGCTCATTCCCACATTTGATTTTTTGATTTGAACAATTTTTGGATCAACTTTGAGCCGTTCAAATAACCTGTCCCGCGATACTAACTTTTTAATGAACAGTCTGATTTGAACAAACTTTTTTTTTGTTGGAAAGATCTTATAAAGGATACTTCATTCCCGTATTTACATTTTCGATTTGAACAATTTTTCGTTCAACATTGAACCATTCAAACGAGCTCCCTTCAAACAAGCCCCTAATAACTTTTGAGTGAACTGAACAGTCAGATTTAAACAAACTTTTTTTTTTGTTCGAAGGATTTCAGCAAGGATACTTTATTACCATATTTAAAGTTTTAACATTTTTTCGTTCAACATTGAACAGTTCAAGCAACCTTTCCCCAACTAATAACTTTTAAGTGAACCGTCCGAATTGAATAAACTTTTTTTTTGTTTGAAAGATCTCGGAGAGGCTCATTCCTATAGTTCGCTTTTTGATTCGAACCATTTTTCGTTCAACGTTGAACCGTTCAGAAAAAAACTTAACATTAGCGCCTACGGGGAAATTTAAATTGAATGTTGATCCTGAGCTTAAAGGCGGATTTCTTTCAAACTAATGTAAGGAAATGGTTTTGATAAGTAATGTTTGTAAAGTACTTTTCTGGATAACCTTCTGTGAGGACTGATTCCGACTCCGACTCCGTAAACATGGCGGAAATGCAGGCTCAGAAAAAAAAATGACTGACTGTGCAGGCGATTTTTTGTTTATTTATTTATCTGTTTTGTCATTATTATTATTATATTTTTTTAGCAGTCGATTTTTTTTGTAACAAAAATTTTTCATTCGCGAGAGCATTTTAATCTTTATTTATATTTAACAACTGGCAACGGATTAAAAATG
>JAXGGA010008495.1:0-56553 GCA_038373865.1 Uloborus plumipes
CATAGCAAGGAATGTCTGCCGATTTTTTTCCCTTTTACCATTTGATAACTTTTGCACTCTTTGTAATATTTACTACGAAACTGTTACAATGAAGAATGAAGAGTCATTGTTATGTTTAGTGACAGAAAACTACATATTCTGTGAGCTGTAATACAGTGAATATTGTATTTAGTATAGACTTATAATGGCTACAGTGATGTTTTTCATTATTAGTTCCTCCAACTTGGAAGTATAAACCGAATGATGTCGAAGCACGAAATGAAGAAAAGATTTTTGTGAACTGTGCTGGCGTTGGAAAGCCAACACCTACAGTCAAGTGGACTAAACTGCCAGGTACATTTCCATTTTATTTTCCAATCTTTGGATTTTATCCTTTGTAAATAAGTTCTTTCGAATTTCTTGGGAAATAATTTCCTTTGTTTTTTAAACTTAAATTTTCTCTTTAAAATGTTCAAGAAATTTCAGCAAAAAATAATTTATTTCAAAACCAATGCATAGATGGAAAAAATATGTATAAATAGAACAGGCCCCTAATTTAGGGGAATCAGGGAGGAGGGTCAATTGCCCCCCCCCCCCTTGACTTTGAGAAATCAATGTATTTACATATAAGTGGGCATGGTTTTTTGTGTTTTCCGATGAAATTGCATTGTGTTTGGACCCTTTGCCCCCCCCCCCCCTCTCACTGGACAAACTTGAAATGACGGCCCTGAAATAGAGTTAATCTATAAATATTTAATACAATAGTATGGAGTTCAAAAACACTTATTTCAGCATCATCTATATTGGTGTCATACTTTAATACCATTTTAGGTTTCGGCACAAAAATCGAGTACCCCCAAAAAATTTAAAAATCAAAGCTTCACCTAACAATTAAAATGAAAGAACTTCAGTTTTAATTTAAAGGAATGGCAGAAAGCAGCTGTTTTTTCATAACTTTTAACCTTTTCTCTGCGCTAAATTAAGGTGGTTTATAGGATTTTTTTAATTTAATTTTTCTGAAAAATTGTGTGTAGTTATTCAAAAATTCATCATTATCAGAAGAGATGAACACAAATACAGACAATCATCTTTGACATATTTAACATATATATATATATATATTATTTTAACAGTCTTATTAATTATGCGTCTTTAACTTTTTTAGGTCAAGAATTGGACATTGACACACTTAAAAATGCAAAAAACATCGTTGTACATTTTAATGGAACACTGGAAATAAATAATGTTACCAAAGAATCAGAAGGGCTGTACCAATGCATTGTATCAAATGGTGTTGGGGCTGATTTAAAAAAAGACATTAATATTAAAGTAACTGGTAAGTATATTCTAAGCAAAACAAAAACTGAAATGAAATATTAGTTACAATGAACGATTGTTGATAAAATGAATAGGACGTGTTAATGACAAGGAAGAATAAATTAATATTATTTCGTGGTTTTTAAAGAAAAATGTTTAACTTTATATGTTTCTCTAGAGTCCAAGAAGTAATGTCAATCGACGTATTTTTGTAGTAGCGATGAACAATGTCCTCGTTCGTAACCGATCATCTTTTTCAATGGCTTGTTCGACACGCTCATAATTTCAAAGCTAATGAAGATCTATGTAAGTATACATTTTATTTATTTAACTTATTTTTTCATAAACGTATTGATAGAATTTGTCATCCTCTTTATTTAAGGCTTTACTTACATTTTTATCAATTGTATGAACTTGACGTATTACATTTAGGGTCATTAAAAGATCAAAGTTAATGTATGCGATCCAGGAATTTTTAAATTTTAAATACTCCAACCCATGTTTTAGAAATCTGAACTTGAAAAAAATTTAAAGTTTTTAAAAATATGAACAAAAATGTGTGGTTTCAAAAATAATTACAATTTAAAATTAATTGTGAAATGCGATCTAACTGTATAAGACACAGTAGATAATTAGAAGATCGTGACCCAGAAACAAAGAATGCGCGACCCAGTAGTGGGTCACTACCCAAAGTTTAAGAAACTCTGGTGGCTTTTATTAAATCAAAAAATGTGACCGAATGCTTTTATTTTGATGATAAAATAACTATTTAAATATTTAAAAAAATGCATTCAACTAGCGCTAAGAAAATGTAAAATGATAAGAAGAGGTAAAGAATATGCAGTACATAATTTTTAAATTATTTTTAATGCTAACCGTGTATGTACATATTACAAATCCAAACACAAATTAACTCGCTCGTAAATGATGTTTGTGTAAATACATTTAAGTGTAGTTTACTTACTAACAATAAAATTTAACATAGTAGCAGAGAAAAATCATTTTATCTTTGCACAAGAGGGCGCTGTGGTGTTATAAAGCAAAATTACAATCATAAACCGAACTGGCGTCTTAACAGAGTGATGTCAATACATTCGTGTCAGGAGCATCGAAAATAAAAGCTGTGCGTACGCATTAATGCATTGTACGAATGCAAACAAATTGGTTATGAAAATGAACAGTTTATGCGTAATGATGATTACTATATTGCATTTTGGCCATTCATTTGGTAAGTAGGTTTACCAAGCAGTTTTTAGATTTGATATCGTTGTTAGCTTTCTAAAAACCGTAAAGTAATAAATTAAAATAATAAATAACGGAGAAGTAACTGCTAAATAAATTACGTAAAATTTTAATCTTAAAATTTTTTAACGAATGATAATTGAGGGATCTATCAGCTTATTCGTGATTATTATGTACCGCTTATTCGTATGTTTTACTTATTAATTTATCTCAGTAATGTTTGATGTAGATCACACTTTTATGCTATTTCATGCAAAATTTGCATCTCCTTTTTCTGGTTCTATATTGTATCTAAATAAAAAAAGAAAAGAGTCTTAACTTTAGCTACATTGAGCTTAAAACACATTCCTGCTGTTCATTTACTAAAATTGCACTTTCAAAGTAATTTCATTTTTTAAAAATTGCTAAATGTGTAATATTTTATAATGGTTAGTCACATATTTCAATAATAATTAATTGTATTAAATCGATGTGCATTAAACAGTCTTTCACAACAGATCGATGCATATGATTCAGATTGAGAGAAATACGCAATACAAAATGCCGCAATTTAAAACTCTGGAATAGTTAATGTTGAAATCATTTGTACCAGTTTGAAAATTATAAAATATTTTGCTTCATGCAGGCATACATTTTTTGCATTTTTTATGTTTTGTTGAAGAGCAAATGCTTGCGAAATGACGCCTGTTTGTTTTCTAAAATTTTTACCGAGCTCGTTATTATTGCTTCACAAATAAATATAATAAAAATTATTTTTAAGTATTATGTAAAACATTTTCATGAGTGAAATGACAACATTTGTCTAAAATTTATTATCACACTACGAAAACACACACGCACGAAAAAAACGTGTATATACAGAAAGATTTAAAGTATATTATGTACTCGTAAATATATATATCACACCAATCACAAGTTAAATAACTAGAAGACATCAACAATGTATTTCTTGATGAATTGAGATTTTTATTAAGACCATAAAATTACATTTTTCGCATTCATTTTAAATAAGATTTTTTATCTTTTAAAAATTACTATCTTTCTTATTTCTCATGTGGTATGTTAAGTGAAATTTTTTATGTGGTATCACTAAAGTAACATCCAGTATTTTGTCCCTTCGTAAAAAAAAAACTATAATGCCCTTTTGTTTTAAATGTTTCATTTCAATTTAATTCACTTGCTCGCAGATTCCTGGAAGATACAACCTTTTACGTTTAGTAGCGCTAGGGTTGGTCAGCGAGTATCTACGGTATGCACAACATCGGGAGGAAAAAGACTGACCTTCGAATGGCTTAAAGACGGCAAAAGCGTCAAAGAAATCTCCAACATCAAAATAATATCCGTCTCTGATGTCTCCACAATCATCATTGAACCAGTGTCCGAAGGGGATTCTGGAAATTATACCTGTGTAGCCAATTCTGAAGGAATGACAGACATGTATGTTGCTTCATTGAACGTCTATGGTAAGTTAATTAATATTTTTTTAAAGAATAAACGCCTTTAAAACATATTTTGGTTCGCAATTTTAAACATAATTTTTATTAGAAAATAAATACGTACTTTTGTGCTACATATAGTACGAAAGCCCAACGTTCATTGTTATGAGCAAATATCTTTGCACAGAAAAGTAAACTAAGGTTAAAGCAATTACACCCACAGCTCAGCCATGATATCCCGAGACTGTAGTTTTGTCCTTATTTTGGACTCCTCAGTAATAGCCAATAGCCGAGCTGAAGGCAAAGATCCTCTTATTGTAGTAAAGATAGCCAACACACTGGTAGATAAAATGAATTTATCTTACCAGCGAGCGTCCGCAAACCATGGTGCGACTCAACTCGAAACTTAAAGGCAAAAGCTGGGTAATATCCAAAGAATTGGTAATTTGCAAAAGCTGGGTAATTTGCATATTACCCAGCTTTTGCCTTCAAATTTCGAGTTGAGCCGCACCATGGTTGGCGGACGCTTGCTGGTAAGATAAATTCATTTCATATCTTAGCTACAATATAAGAGGATCTTTGCCTCCAACTCAGTTATTGGCTATTCCTGACTTAGGAGTCCAGAATAAGGACGAAACTGCTGTCTCAGGATGACATGGCTGAGCTGTGGGGGCAATTGCTTCAGTTCTGCCTTAGCCCTGGCTTATGGGCGGTAACTCTTTGCATGAATTAAGGTTATTCAACTCTTAAATTAAACACCATTCTATAATTTTTGTGCCGCATACCATTCCCCTTTCGCTAATTTTGTGCGTTTAAACGTTGAATAACCTTAATTTACCAACGCTCAAAATTAAGGGGAGGAGGGGGGGGGCAATCGGAGTTTTAAGGACCCTCCTTTTCAATGCAGAAACGTGCGAGATTCTGAATGCTCAGTTATGTAACAAAAGCGAGGATGATATTACAATCTGGAAGTTCTTCCTTTTTTGTATTGAAAAGGAGGATCCTCGCACTTCCGAAACACGCGTCAGATTGAGGACGTGAAATGTTTTTGCAAATTTGCTCTTTTGAAGCAGGTTTTTATTGCTCTATTTATTAGTGTGTTTAACATGCAAAGTTTTTCTCCTTTTTTGAAAATAAGGAGTTCATTTTTAAGTAAATAAAGGGGTCTGAAGCTAATTTAAATAAATTATTCTAAGATTCTTTAGATTCTTTTTTATTGGAAGTTTCGCATACTTAAATTAATTGTTAAAAACCTAGATTATTCTTTCTTTTATAAACCGGTTCTCCAATTGGTCAGACAGTGATTTATCTTTCCCCATCTTCGTATTCGTTTAAAACTTTGCTTGTACTGTGAGTGTATTATATGCAATATTTTATGTGTGCATTTTTGTTTAAGAATTAAAAATATTTTTTGTTAAAGAATATACTGTTAAAAAAAAGCACCATTTAATATACAGATAGATATCTTTTTTTTTTTCGTAATGAACTCTGGTAAAATTATGCTCCAATTTACCATTATATTTACTGCACTTAGTTTTTTTTAACTCGTGCCTTATGTATATAGCGACGGCAGTGAAAATAAATTATTTAAAAACCCTTGTGTAATTTAAAAGCTGCATACAAGTTAAATTCGAATTGTGTTTTAATTAACTTAATTTTAAATAGAGATAATAGTAATTAATTTATTTTTTATTTTGATTTCACTTAAAAATATTTTATTTTTGTAATTTTATATATCCCGGTTTATAAAATCTGCTGCTTAATGAAATCAAATAGTATCCTTGGCGCAAATGTGATTTTAATAAACGGCGGGCACTGTACCCTCTTTTCCTGACCATCCTTAGACTTACGTTTCGTTTAATTCCTTGCTTCGTATTTTTGATAGTTCCTCCAGAATGGCTTAGCAGTCCAAGTGATAAAGAAGTACTTGCAGGAGAAACAGTCATGCTTCCTTGCTCTGCAACAGGAAAACCAAAACCAAGTACATCGTGGGCTAAATTTAACGGTAAGTTTGTTACGTAACCAATATTTTTACGAATGCACAATTTTAAAGTTAGGAACTGACATTGTTTTTGTAGTAAAAGCCGATCAGCAGATAAAGAACAATTATTGTGATAGACAGTAAAAAAAATCATAAAAATACAAAGATATACTTACAAAATATTCTTGGTTTTTTTAAAGTACTAATATTTGCGTCATTCGAAACATCCACTATATCGTAAATGTAAAGTGCATTTTATTAGTAAATTCCGGATTTTTCTCTAATTATAAATTTATAATGTCATATCTTTTTAGTCGCTATTACAGCTCACAACAAATAATACAACACACAGATATCCGACATGAGTTTTCTTTTCCGATGTTATTTCAGTCGTAAGCTCACCATTTTGCATTGAAAAAGAAATTCTTTGGACCCCGAAACACATGTATGCAGATTTACTGCTCATTTGTGCATTAATACGTTTTATATTATTTTATTTTCTAGCAAAAATAATTTTTTTAACCCTTTAACTGTCAAGTTATTTTGATGATTTGGGTGCACAAATTGTCAAATTTTTTTATTGCAAAAATCAAATGTTTAGTACAAAATAAAATTTTCTTAGTAGTTAAAAATTGATATTTTGAAGCACATGGGTAAAATATTTAAAGTTTTGTAGCCACTGCATGTTTGCTTGAGGCGGCTGCCACTCAACATGGAGGTTGTAAAGTTCGCATTATTTTCTAAAAATAAAAAAAATAATTATTTTCTAAAAAATAAATAAATGAAAAAAATTAAATAAATAAAAGTGAATACCTTTCAGTAATTCAGTCTTGTGCGGTATAACTGGAAACACTTTTCCAAGCACAAACTCGAGAAACAGTAGGGTTTGACAAAGAGATGAAGCCGAAAAAACGTCTCCCGATATATATTCGGTTATAACAATACGATGCACTCAAAAAAAAAAAAAAAAATTACCCCAAGTAATACTCGGGTGTGACATTTTCGATCCCAGTGCTGTGCCCGAGATTATCTCGCGCATGACAGTTAAAAGGTTAATTCTTATGATTTGATCACCTTTGAAATTTAATGAGTGCGGAAAAAGGCTTCATAGTCCCTAATTTTCCATTGTGCCACTTCATTAAGGTTCCAGTTTGACGAAAGAAAATGTTTTTTTAGTTTTAATGACTCTTATAGATCTGTGGCATATATGTTGTACATTTAAATAAATATTGCCCTCTGCCAGTTTTTATTAATCATACCAACTTCTACATTTTCTTTTCAGATATTGACGGCAAATTCCACATTTTTACTGCTGATACTTCTAGTACAGATCGCATACAGCATCTCTCAAACGGATCTCTAAGTATTAACGGAATTTCTAAATCAGATGAAGGAATTTATCAATGCCGAATTTCAAATGACGTTGGAACACCATTAGAAAAAGCTGCAAGTTTGCACGTAATTGGTGAGAAAGAATATATGCTTGCTGTTAATGATTTGTCCACATATTTTACAGTACAGACACAAGTCTATAATAAATATATTATATATTAAACACTGGAATTTCTTGCCTAGTTTATTTTTAAGACTATTTTGCATCGGTCGTTTTTTATCATATGCAACTTGGCAAATGACGTCTAATGTTTTTACTCTTTATATCATTTTCATTCGTTTCATTTTCATTCAGATTTTAGTTTCACAATGTATACTTAAACGTACATTTTTATCTGCTGTGTTTAGAATGATCTCTTTCATTATCCATATTTTTAAATATGTATTCACTTATTTGGAATATATTAACGTTTTTCTCTGCAAACAGTTATGAAAGAGTATAGAAAGAGTCGACGACTGAAGAGAATTCATTGGTATTATTATTATTATTCAAAGTTATTTCTTGCCTTTTATTAATTACACTAGTCTACTAGTCTAACATTTTTGTTGGTGTCAAAAAAAAATGCAAAAAGGCGAAGTTATATGTAACGTCGGCAAGCCAAATCCAAATTTTCATTCCGCTCTCCTATCACATAAAGTTTTCTTACAAAATAATTTTCACTTGTGTTATTACATAAATTTCATCACAAGCGTTTTCATAATACTTTTTTTTTATTTTAAAGAAAAAACGATGTTTCAATGTATACAACTTACCGAAATTAGTTTGTATTGTTGTTAATACATGTCATTGGAATATGTTTTACTATATATCTTTCCTAATTGCCTCACTGGTTGAAAATATCAGATAAGAACCATCTAGTAACCTCTGCGTTTGCTACTAACACGATTTGATTTTATTTCAGCTTACTAAAAGTATCCCAAAAACCTTTAAACTTTGGGAGGAACAATTTCGTGCCACACTACTGTAAATTAATTTATAAACATTTTACTTTCATGATTTTCGCTTTAGATGTTTTTCACCAGCAGGTTTGGGTTGGGCTAACAACAGCAGAAGTGTTAATGCACATATTAGATTCTGCGGTAACACCTTGATTTCTGTATGTCATCTCCAAATATGAGTTCGTGCTGCTCTCTCTCTGGTGAAAAACCACCGTTGTATTTTGCTATCGTTTGATCATTTTACTGAAGAATGAAGCAGAATACCAGCAAAGGAAACATTCACATATTTTCGGTTTTCAGAAGCAAGAAAGGACAAAATAATTATTGTTTGTGCCATCAGCGTTCCACCTCTTAACAATGTTTTCTAAACTTTATTTAATGCGTTGTTATTCATGTTGTCGCATTTAATTCTCAATTTGAATTATATCTACGATGATTCTAATATGTTATCAATAAAACTAACAATTGTATTTATTTACGTTATCCACAATAAGTTCATTAAAATGTTTAATAATATTTGTACTCAGAAACACTTAGTGCAATTTTTCTCTGCATTTTAATACTTGAAATCATTTTTTAGAATTTTGATATGAAAAAGACTATTGAATGGCTAGTTGAATATATTTTTCATATCTACAATTCTACATAGAGTGAAATAAACTGAAAAAAAATCATCACAATAACTTATAAATAGCAACATAAAGAGCTCTTCATGTATAAAACAACACCCCCGCCCCCGTATGAAGCAGTTTATAATTTTTTACCTTGCGATTTCTAAAGTTTAGCACACCCAGGATTTTCTAACACAATACCAGGAAAAACTTTATTTTCATGGGCATTTTTTAGATTTCTTTCAGAAAATTAAAAAACAAATGAACAATTTTCTTTTACTTAGTATATTTTATCTTTGAAAGGACAACTAAAAGTCAATGAATAAATTCACTTGGGTATGTTTCAACACACATTTTTTATTTACGTTACCTTTATGTTCAAAATCTGTTTTCCTTCGCACTAGTGCGTACGCTTGTGTGTGTGCGTGCGTATGTGTGATATACACATACGTAAAATGCAATAATTAAAAAAATAATAATTATAATTTTGAAGAGCATTTGGAATTTCCCATACATAATTAGAAAATATCTAATATGCACGCTTAAGAATTTTTACTCTATCTAAACATTGAATGTATATTAGTAATAAAGAATGCCTCTTTATCTATTTTCAGATCAAAAAAAAGTAATAATGCCCAAAATCCCTTACGATTTTTTGACGAATGTGTTGTGATCAAAGACATGCAAAAACTATGAAACAAACTAAAACTGAATTCATGCTTTTGCAGCATCATGATGGTGTAGTATCAAGCGATGCTCTTTTGGTATCACAGTAACTATGCAATAGGCGTTGAAAACTTAATTATAACACATGATTTTTTTTTGTTCACCTACTTGCATATCTGTGTTTTTTAAGCGAAAACTTAAACGCTGGCTTACGTATCCTTTAAAAAAAAAATATGAAACTAATATTTGTATCAACTATGAAACGTTTGTGTGAAATGAATAGTTCATTTGCTCGATTTCATTTTTCTTATAAAATACCAAATATGTAACTAACTTTCATGAAAAATGAGTTTTCATTATCTAGTCTTTTGTTTTTTTTATGATTATAGAGATGACGTTGTTATCAGCGAACTAATAATAACATCGTTTTGAATAAATAATCTTAATATAAGTAATGCTGCTTTTGTGTTACTGATTCATATAACGCTTTGATAAAAACGTATAAATCGTGTTTTCGCAGAATAGATTAAAGAAATTATCTGAAAAACAACTCTATTATATACGTCTGCGAATTCAGAACACGTTTGACAAATTCGTAAGTTCATATTTTTAAAAGATAAAAACTCACATTACAGTTTGTTTATTAGTTTCGGATTCAACCGATACGTGGCGCACCAGGTTTTAACTTCATCTTTACATCCACCATACTACTTGCCATTTTAGTTCCCCCAGAGACCGAAACACATCTGGACTTGCAATTGAGCGTTTACATTCAGTCATCTATGTGATATATCTGAATAACTTAAACTGCGAGTTGATTACTGGTAACGTTTTTCGGAATTTATATGTGGTTAATTAAAGAAGAATGCTGGTACTTACTATTATCCTGGAACTCATCCTGAACGTCCATGGGGATTATGGTAAGTGTAAACATTTTACTTTTTCTTTATAATACTATTGGAAAATGTTAGTTTTGTAATTTTAATCCTGACTAACGTCTAATATTTTATTTCAACGTTTACACCAAAAGAAGTTATTTAAAGAAGTTCTAATAATATTCTTAATGTTATATGATAAAAATATTCTCATGTCTCTGTCCAAACAGTTAACAAATGACAGAACAATAATATGGAGTTTTGATGATTTGGACAAAATGTATTTTAATGCGGGGCTATTTATTCAGTATTTATATTTCATTTCTCAAACCGTACTAAAATATCAAGTAAACTAGAAAAAATTCATGTGGGTAGTAATTCGCTTGATTTTTTAATATTCTAATTATGTAATCACTTTTTTCAACTTTTGGATAGAAAAAGCACTTTTAGCATTTTTTCTTGATTTCATCATTTGAATTCTGCTGCTCATTGTGATCATATCACGTCAACAGGATTTCCGTCATGCATAGCATTTGTACAGAAAGTGGCGTGTTCTTTTAAATAACGAAAGTACATTGATTTTTGTCTGCATTCTGTTGCCAAAAGGAAACACTACTATTAACTATGAAATAAAAAAAAATAGTTGTTTAATTTTTTACAAGTTAAAAAAGAAAACGAAACATTTCCGGAGCTTCTAATTTATAATTTAAAAAGGGGTTTTTGTAATACAATTTTTGATTACTTTGAAGGAAGATTAAACTTGGAGCTTAATACATACACACTGCTAGTGTTTCGATTGATTTTCTTTCCTTTAAAAACATTTGCTTGCAGATTTTTTACCAGTGAAGGCTAAAAAAATGGTCGCAAAAACATAAAATCTTTCCCCCGTATTATTGCTGTACCAGAGGAAAGGCTTAAAAGAGAGGAAGCATGGAAACTTTCTAAAACTAGTTCAGAATAAAATCTCTAAATCCATTTTCAAAAAATATTGCAAGCAATTGTTTCGGAGTTATAAGGAACATAAACTAATTATTTTTTGGCTGTAATAAATCCAGCCTTTAATTATTTATCAGAGTTACTTTTAAGCCCTAAACAAGTTCCTGTAATATTTTTGTAATTTTTGTTTTTAAATTAGTTGTAGGTTCATGAAGTTAAACTTCCCACGTCTAAGTAGCATCTTTTAACAATGTTTTCGTTAGATATGAGATCATTATGATAAAAAAAGTAAGATTGATGCCTGCAGGCTGCATTTTTAATTCATCAGTGACATCATTTGGATGCAACACATTTTCTCAGCATATTTTGAGTTTAATACTGCAATCACTAAATTATTCAAGTGGAGATTTTTGTAAACTTTTTGTGTAATTGTTATTATTAGTATTTTTATTTATTTATTTATTTATTATGAGTTAAAACACTTCATGTAAGCCTTTGTTGAATTTACTTTATTTGTTTATATAACAAAGAGGCAACAATATTTTAATTTATTGGTAGAATAGCTTATATCAAAATTATGTATGTATCTTTGTAAGCTTGTAATTTATCTATTAAATACTTTACTTTATGTTGTTAGTCATCATCTTGAAAGAAGCAAGTATTTTTTAAGACTAAAAAGAAATTGTTTTACAGAAACATGGAAAATTCAGCCATTTAGTTTTCCACCATCACTTACCGTGGGAACACGTGCAAGCACACTATGTTCTACCACTACGGGAAAAGGTCTAAAGTTCGAATGGTTAAAAAATGGACAACGACTTAACACGTCACCGAATGTGCAGATTAGATCGTACACAGACTCCTCGATGATTCTAATTGAGCCATTAGAAGAAGAAGATTCGGGAAATTATACTTGTATGGTTAAGTCCGATTTGATGAGTGATAGTTTTACAACAACTCTAACAGTTTTAAGTAAGTATTACTCCAAGATATTTTCCTCTCTAAATAAGTCATTTCGTATATTAGTCATATCTAAACTTAATATATGTTTTCAAAATAATTTTTTGTTGAAAAATAATTAAAATTTACAGCAAAAGAGAGAAAGTATGCAAAACAAGTAATAATTCGTGTATATTGTCTGCGAATAACGTGGTATAAGTTTTACAATATATTCCTGTTTGGTGGTTTAACCTTGTTCTTTCGTCGATAATTAGTAGGAGCGCTTTAATTTATTCAGCTATATGCTGCCAAAACACTTACGCAAAATATTTTCTGAGTTATATTATTTTCGCTTTATATGACATGTTTTGCGCATTTTAATTAAGTAGTTGTTCAGTTTAGCCTTTCAGTTCACGTAAGAAATCTTGACCTATCCTTGTAGAATACGAGCAGCTATAATAAAGCAGAAGAAGCACTTCGTATTGTTATAAACGAAAAATTTCACGTCGCATTTTTAGACCGAACTTTTATACCGGTATTTTTCAAAAGAAATAAACTCAGAATTCTTCAAATGTACGATTATTTCAAATAATTTTTTTAAAGCGAACTGAAATGCCAATTTGGTGGAGTCTAAAAATTAGCAAATTAAATTATGTCAAGCAAATTTTTGCAGTCTCTTGTTTTAATTCTTAGTGACTTCTAAGACGAAGTTTGTCGAACAAAAAAGAAAAACAATTTCATAAATATTAAATGAAACGTATTTCCTTTTTCAACAGTTTTAAGTTATTAGGAACTATATATTTCATACAAATGACTATGTGAATAATGCATTTACAGTGCCTCCCATTTGGATTCAAAAACCAACAGATAAAGATGTTTTAAATGGTGATAAAGTTTCAATTCCATGCCATGCCTCTGGAAAACCTGACGCCGTTGTCAAATGGACATTTTCAAGTAAAATTCTTTCAATTCTTCAATTCTTTCAAGTGAAATTTGTCAAATTTGAAAAGCGTGTGTAGGATATATAAATTAATGCTTTAAGATACTGTACGTTTTTCGCTCTTCTGATTTATTTTTTAGTAAATGTTTCATCCTAATTCATTACTTATTAAATTTTAAATGCTTGCTCTGATTTAGGAAGGGTAATCGGCCCCTTTCAGTTTTGCATATTTAAATAATAACAAATATTATGCAATACGAAAATCCATTCAAAGAAATTCAGTTATTTCTAATTGAATCGCGTTTATTTCAGAAGCCCGTCAAGTGCATTTTTTTACATTTTTGGAAAACTAAAAATAACTTCTCAAGTAAAGGTTTTGGCATGAAAAAAAAATAATTTTTTTAAAAATAAACTTAAGCGTTATTTGTTTTTGCAAGACAACAAGAAACATTTAATTTTTTTTCAAGCCAACACCTTCACTCGAGAAGGTTTTTTGTTTAATTTTCCGAAAATTTTAAGAAGTGCACCCCACGGGTTTCTGAAATAAACGATTCAATTAAGTTCATTATTAAATGGAAACAAAAGTTCAAACTGTTAGTAAAAATTAATCTCACATACATTTAAGTAGTCACATGTGAATGAGGTGTCCCCTCCCTCTCCCATGGTGACGGTCCACGCCTCTTAAATACTACTTCCCAAGTAGCATATTTCGTTTTTTAAAGGTTGTAAAATAGTTATCAACGTTGTGACAACGGATTAAAAACGTTTATAAAACGTTTAAACGTTTTTTGTGTTACCTGAGTTAGCACTCCCTGCCGTCATGAGAAAATCCTCTTGAAACCCTCCAAAATTACCCCCTCTAAAATTTAGTCACAGTTTGCTTTTAACAACCCTCGTAAACAAACCCAGTGGTCGGAAGTAGCGCGCTACAAGTAGCGAAACTACTGTAGAAGCTATATTTTTTATTAGTTTGTAATGTAGCGCACTACTTTTTGAAAAAAAGTAGAGTAGTGAGTAGCGCGATGCAAAAAAATAGTAGTTTTTAGCCATTTCTGAAAACTACTTTTAAAATTTTCTTTAAAAAAATAATTTTTAAAAAAAGGAGAGAAAGATACAAGATCCAATCTGGCCGGTGCAAATCATTGATTTGGTTGGCATCGTAATTTTTATTTTCCGCCAATATTCTCATTGAATCGTTACCATCGATGGTAACGATTGAATAGAGCTTGGCAGGAAAAATAATGAATGTTTGATAAATTTCCAGCGTTTCCTAAATTAACTATTCGCTGTCATGAAATTACCGAATATTTGAAAGTTGATTTTGTTCAACCTGTTAGCTGTTGAATGGTTTCTTGACACGAATATTCGTAAAAAATGTAAAAAATGGCTTAAAAAGGCAAATTGGAGCAAAACGGATTAAAAAAAAAAAAAAAAAACAAGCTGTTTTTTTTTTTTTTTTTTTTTTTTTTTTTTTTTTTTTTTTTTTACAGCTTGTGGGAGAAACACATGATATGGCATCTTCCCCAAAACGGCTTCTTCCCCCAATCTTAATCTAAACCACATTTCAAATATTTTCGTTCAATTTTCAAACGGTGTATTCTTCTTATTCATTTATTTTTTAAAAGTAGCGAAGTAGCAACTGCATTTCAAAAGTAGTGTAGCGCGCTACATTAAAAAAAAGTAGTTGTAGCTGTAGTTAACTACATTTATAAGAAAGTAGTTGTACTTGTAGTTCGTTACAAAAAATATATAGTTTTTCCAACCACTGAGCGAACCTTCATTCGCAGGTGAGAAATTTTTGAATTCAATCAGTTAAGTATTAAAGTAGAAAAAGAATGAAACTGGATTTTTGAAATATTTATTTTATGTAATATTCGATCATTTAGCTTGATCGAAGTAGTTATAAACGTTAAAATAAGTATAAGTACTTTATATGTTGCTTTTGGTTTGTTTTCAAAATGACTGAATTAAAAGGTACCTCCCTTTTGGTTAGCAGTTTTCTGATGTATTATTTTACTTTATCTAATCACAGAAAATGAAGATACTATTTTCACCAATGTAATCCTGGGAGAAAACATTAAACTTGCACAAAACGGATCCTTGCTGATAGAGGAAGCTTCAAAGCTGGACGAAGGGATTTATAAGTGCAATGCAAGCAATGGAGTCGGAAATTCTTTGATAGCTACCATGGCATTAAAAGTTATTGGTATGACGTAACATTTTCAAAAAGTTCCTAAAGGTTTTTCATTTGTTTTTGCTGTCTTTCAGATGTATGTTAATAGACACAAGAGATTATGAAAAAGCATGTAACAATAAAAATCTTGAAGCTATTCTGATTTATGAAGTAAAAAAATGCTCTTTGAAGCCAAAACTGGTTCATAACAGAAACAGTTACATAAACCTTTCGGATAAAAAAAAAAAAGATGAAAGTGCTTAACAGTACTTAACGTTTAAATAAGTTAATTAGAGAATTTCAACCATACGAATTTGAATGTTGAGAAGTTTTCTCGTACAAAATAATCATTAACATTGAATATGCATTTAATAATACTTTCTTGATTTAAAAAACTATCCCACTCTTATTATAAATTTCTCTGTTTTAAGACAGTTATGGAGAACAAGCAATTTAACATTTTCTCCTTCTTTCTAATTTTAAAAATATGCAGCTATAATTTTGTCTTAAAACTGCGAAAAACATGAAACCATCTATTATTTTCATTTACATGTTTGTTTATTTTTAAATAAAGATATTCCTTTATTTTCAGCATTTTGAGAACAAATTTGTGGATCTCGATTATACTGTTTTCTATTTGTTATTAAAAGATTTTACTCGTACAATCATACGAAATCGGTATGAACTATTTCTTACTAAAACTTATTTACATATTTGTTTATTTTTAAATAAAGATATTCCTTTATTTTCAGCATTTTGAGAACAAATTTGTGGATCTCGATTATACTGTTTTCTATTTGTTATTAAAAGATTTTACTCGTACAATCATACGAAATCGGTATGAACTATTTCTCACTAAAAGTTACAGGATAGTTAGCTTTGAGTGAGTGGCGTTTTTAGCAATCCATTACAGCATGTTCTATTTTTGAAGTCACTATAAAACAAAATGTATTATAAAGAGAGAAAGAAGGATATCTTATACATCTTGTGATTTTTCAAATGACCTTTAAATTACCGTTTATAAAGTTCTTTTAGTTTCCATTAAAAGTGTGAATCAATAAAAACTACGCAAAATATTGGGAAATTAAATATTGGCGCATAAATTTAGTTCTGTGAAGGAAAGGACGTTCGTTAATGTTAGACGCATTGTTTATTTATTTATTTTTTTTTAATCATGCATACGTTTATGGAGAAAATATTCTATATTAGGGGAAGACCGCCTATATTGGACCCCCTAAGAACAGGAGGCCTGTGTCGCTCAATGTGAATCAAAACAAAAATACAAAATAGGGCATCGTAAGCTAAATTTAATCAGGAACTGCCCTAGGAGCTTATATTTTCTAAAAATATGGAAATTATTTTTTAAAAAATTATCTTATAAAAAGTTGCAAAAGTCCAATTTAGGAATATATGCGCCTATATTGAACCATGCGCTTCCTAAATTGGACCGTACCAGAAAATCATAGAATAATTTATATTTGAACTATACATCTTTTTTCCAGGATTTGCAATAGAATTTCTTTTGCTTCGGCCTCATTTAGGCAGTGTTGATACATTCACCGATAGCATTTCATGCATTTAATCATGTTTTGCGCTTCATCTCTATGACAAACATTGCAATAATAATTGTTTTGTGCAGTTTCTTGCTTATTCTTGTGTGATTTTTTCTGTTCTATGCTTCTTTCATACGGCGTTAGAATGATTGCTGAGATAGCCTTCCTTTTTGTGTTTTATATTTTTTAGGTAAATTGATATGTGAGCCTGGCCTTTACAAAATCATAGTTGAAGTTGACAATCATGCTTTGATGAGAACTATCCGCTGATTATGCAGAGCTTGTACTGATTTAAGTCGTAGCTAGTTCTTGTACATGGTGTACAACAGTACAACTTACACCGAACATGTAGCCTGCTCACTTTGAGTAGTTTTATCTGGACTACTTACCTCGAACTCTGCTCCAGCCAAGTCAATGCCGCTAAACACATGTCAATTAACAGGTCAAACTCCTGTTCTTTAGAATCAACTCACAACATATGCCATGGCCTTGATTGAGGTTTACCCAAAAGAGTTACCAAACAGTTCTTCTGTTCGATATTGGGTAATGGATCTCATTGGATGTTCTCGCATCCATGTATCACACACTCGATTAAAATATGTAGACAGATGCTGAAAAAAGATAACATCTTGCATGGTGTGCTTTAAGAGAAAGCATTATTATATCGCTCTCGTTAACCAAGTTTATTGCATCTATGCTCTTGGTTTAACGGTTTTGATGAAATATTGTATCAATTGTGGTGAGTTATCGTTTGTGATCCAACCTTTTTTTAAACAATCATATTGCTCACCGGGGGATGCTTTTACGATAAGCAAATACATGGAACGTATTCTTTTGAAAATAAGCATGGGGAGGGAGGGGGTGTAGCAGTTTTGTTGCACTCATGCAGCCAATAGCAAGTGTGTTTCTAACACGTTCACCTCACATTACTGCTCCAAACTGGTGTTAACTTTTATATGTCGATATATTTTGGGGCTTTTGGGCAGTGAAAAGACCGGTTTCATCTACATTGAACATTTTAGTGGCATATTAATTGCTTCTTTTTAAAATCTTTTCGAGCAAATCGAAGAATTTCATTTTTTTCCCTCGGTAAACCAACACAAATTTTATTCAAATTAATAACTATGTTTAACTACCTGAAACTGCAACTTAATGGAAAAAGAGAAAAAAAAACCAAATATTTCAAGAATTTGCACCTTCTAGTAAATGTGCTTGACAAAAAAAAAATGAATTTCGTGAATAGGTGTTAAAGTATGCTTAAAATAATACTATAAGAAACCTGCTTATGTATGACTCATATGCCAGGTGGCTTCAGTCTGACTCACAGAGGCAAGCTAAAGCTCTCAACCAACGTCAACCCTGGCTGAGGACCAGGGAGCTACTTAGTTTGAGCAGAAAAGAGATTAAGATGTCTATTGGACTTCTCACTGGACACTGTACTCTTAATAGACACCTAAACCTGTTGGGTATCACTGATGACCCAGCTTGTAGAGGCTGCCTTGAGGCAGACGAAAGTTCTGGTCATGTTCTGTGTGAATGTGATTTTTATTCTGCTTACAGGTTTGAACATTTGGGGTACCATTGTTTAGATCCCTATGAACTGTCTAGCATTCCTGTTAGACATCTGCTTAAGTTCATTTCAGCTATTGGGCTCTTGTAGGGTTCTAATGGGGATAGTACAATAGACCTATGGTCGCAGTGCTTGGCTGCCTTGGGAGCGCCCCCTTTTCACTTCATTCATTCATTCATTCATGCTTAAAATAATCTTAACTACGCTATTAAATCAGATGAGTCACTTATTTAATGTTACAGTTAAGGAAAAGTCTTGCTTAAAATCATATTCTTAAATTGGACCACCGGTCCAATATAGGAAAATTTTTTCGGTCCAATAAAGGAAAACATGCCATTTTTTATTCTTCAGCTTATTTCACTGTCAAAAATTATCACAACCGCGCATGTAAATACATAGATGTGATCCTTATTAAACACAGATTATCATGCTATAACAGCAGTTTACCTCAGCTTACGAGTTTTAGTACTATTTAACTAGGTACAAGACCGCAAAATAAGATTTTACACGTTTCCTACGTAAATCATGCCGTAACTCACGCTACACAGTTCGCAGACTGGTGAAACTTCGTACACATAGATTTTATTCCTAAAACTTTATGTATCTACAGTTAAAGTTTAGCATAGATCTCTGTACTAGATTTTAAGCCCGAGGTCCAATTTAAGCAGTGGTCCAATATAGGCGGTCTTCCCCTAATTACTGATAAAACAAATAAAGTGCCTCAATGGAGATTTCTTTTATTTATAAATAATACTTTTAATGCATTTATGTTCTGTACAAATGGAGTTATTTAACATTAGTTATCAGATAAAAAACTTCAAATGTATTGTTGCGGATGATTATGTGTGACTTCATTCTTGATGCAATTTAATTTTTTATGACGCAAATATCATGTTATCAACATGAAATTTTTCATGCTTGCAATGTTTTATACCATAATTATAGCAATACATTTTTTGCTCAGAATTATCTTTTTATAAATTAATTTTTGTAGCTCACAAGACAATCAAAAGCAATGTGCTATCCTTTTTTCAGCAAAAAGCTTTGTAAAAAGATAATTTTTAAAAACAATTTTTTGAAAAAAACTCATCGATCTACGGATTTTTTTTGACATTTTTGCTTATATGGAAATCAAAATGGTCTAAGAAACGCTGCTGTATAGTATTCTTTTCTAAATATTAAAGAATACTTATAATTTGTAACAAATACATATGCTTAAGTTTATTACATGTTTACTTCTGTACGCATTTACTCTGCACCAGTATTTTATTTAATTACTATTTCAGACGATATGTGGCGCTCCAGTCCTGCTTGTACAATATATGTGCTTCTATTTATCTCTCGAGAGCGTTCTTACAAGCACCCTACTCACTTTACAGTACAGATCTCTCATTGCAAAATCGTTGATAGTTGTGCTATAATACTCAAATAATATTAATAATTTATCTCTGTTTGACACTGAGAAAGCATAAAAAATGGCTTACGAAGAAGAAATAAATGTGCGTTTTTTCATTCTAATAGCCATAGTGATACAGAGTTCAAGCTTCAAAACTGGTAAGTAACGTAGTCTCTTAATTATCCTATGATATAATTATTTCTTTGAGTATAACTAGTTGCTGTTTGTTTATATTTAGTTGACCTATATTTTAATGTAGATTTGATTTTTATGTTTCCCATTCAAATGTGAAACGCTATTGGACTATAAATTCTATTAATTAGCTTGCTCATTCTTAATGCAAAACTGTACATTTTAATTTCTCTCTACATTTTAATCATGTACAAGTTGAATTACTTATCCTGTCTGCTGAATTTCTGAAAATGTGCATGCATTATTTTAATTAAAAACTAATTTCTTCTAATATTCATGGAAATAGTTTTTCAAAATGCTCAGGAGCCTAACTTAATTTTTATTTTAATATCTGTCCTTGCAAGTAATCCATCTAATAATCTTGGCTTTTGTGGTGCTCCAGTTGTAATTATAATATGCGACAGCTTATCTTTAAAAAAAATACAATTATCAACCTAAACGATTTGAAAAGATGCAAATGAATTAATATTTATCTCATATGTTTTGTTCTTTCTTTGGTCTCTTTAACCTATGGTATTAGAGTTTTTCCTTTGAAAAGTATTACTTCGTCAATTTATTTTCGAACGATATATTTAAAAACAATCTAAATGTAAACGTTTTTTAGCAACTTTAAAGCAACGCTTCTTTAAGCAACAAAAAAATGTTATGTGATTTGACTGTGTAGAGTTTCAGATGCGTCCTTAAAGTATCGTAACAATCTGTACAATATGATTTTATAAAACTATTATTGAACAAATTTAGTGATAAATAAGGACGAGAATTCTTTTCAAAAAGTGATTTCTTGAATTTTATTGGCATAAAATAATATTGCATATAATCTTAGAACCTAACATATATTTCGAACAATGAATAAATCCAACATATACATTCTTTTTTCTGTTATTTTGGAAATAATAATGCAGTTATATTTTTTAAATATCTAAAATCTTTATTTTGTGTTTCAGTTGCGCCAAAAATTCAACCATTCTCTTTTCCAAAAATGGTCATTTCTGGTACAAAAACAAGCGTCACTTGTACAGCAATATCAGGATCACCACCCATGGAATTCAAGTGGCATAAGAATGGCCATTCACTAAAAATGAATCAAAAAACAAGTGTCAGAATGTACAACGATTATTCTATTATTTTCCTGGAAGATGTTGACCAAAATTCAAGTGGAAATTACACGTGTGAACTGTTGAGTTCTTCTGGATCAGACTCATACACAACTTTTCTGGACGTAAAAGGTAATTTTTTCTTTTGCCATTAGACTAAATTAGTAGAAGAAGAATGTTACTCTTTTTTTTTTTCTTTCTCGTTCTAAATTGTCAATGCCACAGGTTTTTATTCATTTTATATTTTTTTGCTGATTTGTTGGACCTTGCATATTTATTTGAAAATAATTTTAAACAAACTATATAAAATAATTTATAATCTCAACAGACTTCTTGAGAAGTCACATTTTTTATAAAGGTTTTTTCGTAAGAATATAAATAAAATCCACGCTAATGCTAGTTTTAGCTTTTCTTATCGTTTTGAAAAAGTAAAACAAGAAAATTTGAAAGTGACAATGTTATGGACTTTGTTTTTTAATTTCCTAAAGTAGGCGTTTGATTCCTTTACAATTTAATACCCGTATAAAGTTCAATTTGACAAACATCATTTTCATTTTTGGCTATCAATTTTTGCAAATGATAGACGAAGTAATTTAAGAGTGTTTGAAATGTTTAAACTTTTACTATTAATACATGCGTTGAAGAAAAAGCAAAACTGTAGTATCTGTACATGTTCTGGTAAATTTTACATAGGTTAAAGCTGCAAATAAGTGATAAAATTGTTTAATTTCATATGAATTTTACCGTTTAGTTTCTACACAAAAATAATGTCTACACTATCGCAATCGGCTCCTTATGTTTCAATTTTACATCTGATTGGAGATTAAATTTTTTTTAAGCGACTTCATAGCTTAATTTGGTGAATTTGTTTTCAATTTAATGAAGCTTTTAATGGTGCTTATTTTACTTTTCATTTTGTTTTATATTTTAATAGTTTTCAGTAGATAATTTAACCAGAAGGAGCATTATATTTAACCTTAGTTAGTGGCTTATTAAATTTAAAAAAATCATTTAAAAACAAAATAATGCATGATATCGCCGAATGAGTAATTTCTGCGCTAATTTGGTCAAATGTGGCGGCAATTACAAGGGTTGCCATGGAGTTGTAGAATATCTCCAACTAGGAAGGGAAGGGATCGGTTCCCATAGGAGATAAATTTTTTATACTGCCATGGTACTGTAAAAAATTAATGTCGTTTTTACAATATAATACAGCTAATTCTATAGTAATTTTACAGTAATAGACTGGAAGAATCGCTAATTTTGCAGTAGTAAACAGTAAAAATGCTAGTTTTACACTTTATTACTGTACATTTTACAGTTTTAAACTGGAACCTCTACTTGCCAGTAGTACACTGTTCTCTTTTTACAGTATAATACAGCTAATTTTATGGTAATAATAAACTGTAAAATTTCTAATTTTACAGTAATAAGCTGTAAAATTTCTAGTTTTGCAGTACTAAACTGTAAACTTGCTTTCAGTATTATACTGTAAGAACAACAATTTATTTTTTGCAGTGTTCCTTTATTTACTCTAACCAAATAATATAAAAAAATGTTAGATAACACCAATTTTTTTTTTCAATCAATTTATAAAGGAAATAGTTCCAACGCCAATTTATTTTATAGCTTTTAAAACTGTACATGTGTCTCTTTTTCAGAGCCTCCAAAATGGGTAAAGCAACCACAAGATGTAGCACTGAATAGCGGTGTTAATTTCACTTTGGAATGCTCAGCCTCAGGGCATCCTTTACCAAATGTGACTTGGAAAAAAACGACTGAAGGTTCTATACTTTTTAGCACTAATGTACTTTTTACATTTTCGTTCTAATTTTGTAAAGTATTATAATAAGTATTTTCTAACTTCTCTGAAGTTTTACGCCTTACTTTATATTATAATTTAAAACATTCGAGTATATATTTATACTAAGGATTTTTTAATCTTAAAATTCTTCTTAAACTTTTATTTCTAAGCATTCTTTTAATATCTGTTTCAATGTTATTCTTAAGTGTAAATTAAACTTATGTTATGATAAGTCTTAATTTTTTACAATTTCAGGTATTCGCGAAAATTTTGATATAGTTCAATTTCAAAAGCAAGCTCCAGGTAAAAGTTTTCTAGAGCTAAAAGAAGCATCATCATCAGATGGAGGCTTTTACATTTGCACTGCTGACAATGGTATCGATAGTATCAAAACAAACGGCATCTTAATCACTGTTAGTGGTAAGGGAATTTTAATTAACTGATAAAAAAAATCATGACATTGTGAATCAAAATTCTCCCCCATTTAGCATTCTATGTAAGGAAGTTTTCATCAACACTGAAAACAAATCTGTTAATTTTGATTTCTATAACTACGTCAATATTTTATACATCTTAATGAACTTTTACATGTACTATGGAAAATATATTTCTATACACTTTAAAAATGGTGTCTAATTATAATAAATGTTTCATTTTTTGCTGGTGTTTTATTTATTTATTTTCTTATTCTTTAATTTTTTGTGGCTAAATAGTATGAAAAGTTGTTTTTACAAGTTAGATTGTTCTAAATTATTGATCTATAAATGAATTTACTTTTCCATGTTATTGTAAAAAAAAAAAAACTCATTCCAAAAAATAATATATTTAAGATTGGAAGCACGGGTTTCTTAAAACTTAATTCTAGACTCTTCCTGGACAATATTAAACTTGATCTGAGTTCATTTGTATCATGTTCTAAATAATGCTAGGTCAAAATAATTTTTCTCTTACTAAGTTCTTTTTAGCTGGGTGTTTGATGGAAGTACTCACACACATGCAAAACCTTTTTGAAAAATAAATATGTGCCACCTGTATGTTGTTTTCCTTGTTATAGTAGTATTGTGACATGGAAAACAGATTTACAGATACGTATCGCGCAATTTTGTGCGTATTTTATTTGCAGTTATTTCTAAAATGCTCCATATGGGACTCTTGTTTCTCTTGCATATATTATGAAAATATATTTGTGATACTGTTTTATTTAACTTCTAAAATATATTCCTTCATTTTATGACATGCTTTTTTGCACGTGTTTACTCTACTGAAGTCATTGCTGCTGTTAATTCTTTTTCAATCAAATAAATTATGTAAAAAGAAAAAGTTTTTTTAATGTACTTATGAGATTTAATTTTGATATATAGCGATTAAAACGTACTTTGTCGTGTCGTTACGAAGGAAAAATACTGGTTTTTATTAATTTTTTTAATTTTAGTTTACATTTTATATTCATTAAGACGCAGTACAGCCCATCAGGGCTCTGGCGCCTGAAAAACCAACCAACCAAATTCGTCGTGAATAACTTTAATGGAATAATGTATATTCAACAGCAACATAATGTTGAATATGTTAATTCAAAAACTTACACTAAAGTAACATGTCCTGTAAATTTTGTTTTTACTGTTATGAAGATAGTTCGATAATTCTTTTCATAAACCGTGGTTTTTACGCCCTATTATCAGTAAAAAAAATCCTCACATCAATCTCATTTTAACATATTTTCTTGCTACAGCTTCTTTAGTAAAGTACTGAATATACGTAATTTGTTGCGTATTGTTCTAAATACGATCATTATGTCAAATTGTTCAACAAAACGAAGTACCAATACAATAAATAAAATGTTAATTTTACTGCGTAGTATATTTTATTTTGATGACTGATTTGGTTAAATTGTATTAAAGATCATTAAAATTACTTAATTATAATAATCAAGTTTAATGGCTGACAAATGCATGTAATTTGATTGCCAAAAAAAGAAAATGTCACTGTTTTGTTTTATTATGTTAGACACGTTTCGCACAAAATAAAATGCGTTTTATAAAATAAAATAGAAATAAGTTCTCTTTCAGTAATTTTGATTTCCCTTTTTGACAACATGTGGCGCTCTCATCCCGTTAGACCATGAATGCACACAGCGTTTGGCATCAGACATATTTTGCTTTCATGATAGCACAGAATTGTTAAACAGACATTTGGTGGAGACTAGCTCACTTGCAATTATTTTACAACAAAAACTGATATCTGTTCAACATGAAAAAAGTCAAGATAATTCTTTTGCTTGTCAGTATTTTGCATTATGGAGCTGCGTATCAACTAGGTAAGTTCATTTTATGGTCTTTCTTTTTTTAGTCTCTAATCTCCATTATTTTAACATGATGAATTGTATTCAAAGACATTCTAAGTAGCATAATTCAATATTGTTTCTTATACATCCGTAAGGTTTAATGCAAATATTGTACTTTATTTTATTTGTACGTCAAATGTATTAACTTGACCAGAGCAATATATTTTATGATAGAACGTAGAACTATAAGAGTTTGGAAAATGTTAGGTAATGTTTATTGTAACAAGCTTAATGAAAGTGTGAAGTGTTGAGTTTGAGAAATTTGGGAGATCGGAGAGTTTATATTCATCAAAAAACTAGAAATATTACATAAATTTGTATTGTTTGATAACAATACAAAAAAAAAGTATCTGGTCAAAAGTACGTTTTGTTTTACATTCAATGCTTTTTTTACTTACCTTTTGAATGTTAACATTACATTTTTTCTTCGAACTAAAGTTCATTAAATTAATTTAATAGGAACATCTGTTAAGTATAAGAAGAATAAACTGTAATGGAAACTATTTATATTTTCCCTTATAAATATTCTGCTTTTTAAATATCGTAGTATTCCAAAGTTTAGACTTTTAAATAAGCCGTAGGTTTTTAATTAAGTGTTTTTTAGTTAAATAAAGCTGTGTAAAAGCATCAAAATTGTAGTCCGGTGACAATTTCTAAGTTTTTGAGATCTCTCAGGATATGTAGATAAGTGTCTTACTTCTGAAAAAGAACAAACCTGCAAAGCAATTTTTTCCTTTAACAATTATTTTTAATAATTGCGGTATGCTGTAAGTTATCATTGCAATTGTATATCAAATAGTTTTTGCGTAATCGTGCAGAAAATAATTTTTAATGATTCTTAAATTAGTACTCTGAAACGTAATATGACTTGATTCAAAGTATTCTCTAATTTACGAACACCATATACTATCCAAAAAAATCCATTGTTTTTTGAAACCGCTATCAATCCCAAATCATTAAGGATTTCGAAGTTTAAAAGCATCGGGTATCAATAAATATTTTCCCTTTTTAATTTTGACTGTAAATAAATTTTACTAAGACCCATAATGCGAAATACGTTTAACCAATCTGCTTATATTTCATTATCATGCTTTTTTTTTAACTTTTATTCCTTATTATTAATTATTTAACTTTAAAAACTCATGCTTTTTTTAACTTAAAAAAAATATCTATTCCCTACTATTTGTTTTATTTGTTTATTAATTTCTTGTATTCTTAGAATTACCAAGAATTCAGAAGATGAATTTTCCAGATCAAGTTACCACCGGAGAAAGAACAAGTATCGCTTGTACAGCGATTTCTGGAACCCCACCAATGGAATTTAAATGGTTTAAAAACGGCCTCCAAATACAGCAAAATCAGCAATTTACAATTAAAACTTCGTCAGATTTCTCTATGTTATTTATAGAAAATGTATCCCTTTCTACTAGTGGGAATTACACTTGTGAGCTTAAAACTTCAAGTGGCACGGATCGTTTTACAACTGTGCTTGAAGTAAAGGGTAATTCACTAGGCTTTTCTGATCGGATTTTTAAATTTAATAAAATAAATTTGAGATATTAATAACTATGGTGTTTTATAGAACCCCCCAAATGGCTGAAAGAACCAAAAGATTTACAGTTGATAGCTGGAGTAAATGTATCTTTAGAATGTGAGGCCTCTGGTTTTCCAATACCTGTAGTAACATGGAAGAAAACTTCGGAAGGTATGATTGAAAGAGTAACAATTTTTCTTTATTATTTGCGCATTGGGTTTTCATAGTTTTCGTTTTATGATACCTAAAATAATGCATTTTTAAAACGTTTGTTACCTTTCCCTTTTATGAAACTTTTATATGTTCTGTTTTCTTCTCAACTTTTCTTTTCTTTATGGTTGAGCATTGTAAAGCATGAAAAGCAGTCAGTAATTATCTGTAAATGCTGCATTGTATTTAAAAATTATCCCTTTTTAGTAAACTATTTTACTAACTATTTTTATACTCAAAATACCTCTTTTCTCTTTTTTTTCGTACCCATAACACAAGTTTCAAAAAAAGAGAGCTAGATCTCTGTTAACTGCTTTCAGTTCATGAAAATTAAAAATTTTCGTAATCATTTTAAATTTTTAAAGCATAAATATAAAGCTAAAGTATTAACTATAGCTTTACCCCGGTAAAATTATGTATAGACCCTGCATGCAAAGCACGAATTATATAAAGTAAGAAGAAAACATTTTAAAAACATATGACTAGTTTATTTTAAAAAGAAAGCTGACGGCAATAGTTTAATGAGTCGGTAGTATTCTGTTCCTATTTTCATGTATTTCTAATGAATATCGCTCTATACTGTTGCTCTGTAGTAATTATTTTTTTCAGTAGAAAGTATTGAACGTAATATTTCGCACATATTTGCTAACTTTGTCCCCAATCATAGTTCCGATCACTTTCAAACCTGATTTTTTTCCAGATGGAAAGCATACTTACGAAGAAGTTATACACCAAAAGAAAATAGATGGAAAGAGTACATTAATAATAAAAGAAGCAAGCGAAGAAAATGCTGGATTTTACGTTTGTATTGCGGAAAATGGCATCGCGAATATTCAAACGAATGTTATAGTTATAGCAATTAGTGGTAAGCTTGTAATTTCCAATTCTGATTTTGTGACACAAAGCTTTTCTTATAAATATTTTTGGGGGGAGGATTTGAGATAAAATATTTTTGTTTTAGAAGAATTTGTACTAGATTTTTCTGTGCCCTTAACGTTTCTTTATGTTAATTGACGAGAACTATTGATTACGTTTTATTTTACTAGCGTTACATGAGTATCATGTAAAAACGTCAGACTTATAGTTAGTGGGAATTCTCTTTTAAAATTAAATAACAAATAACTCCTATATTTGACACCACGTGGCGCTTCTATGCTGATATTCTTCATTGCTTACCTTGCGTCTCCGAAATTTTCAGTTCTAAATTGATGTGAAACATACTTTTAGAGTGGTTGCAATAAAAGCACTTGTAGTAGATTAAAGAAGCTTATACAGAGGCTGGAAAATAATCTGCATACAAAAGAACTATCATGGAAAGAACAACACTTCATTCCTGCTCAGTGCTCTTTCTTATATTAGCAGCAATGTGGATGGAATATTATCTCACCGAAGCAGGTAAGCTGTATCTACTTCTCTAATGTTAAAATAAGTATTTCTTGTTTAAAAGTGAATAAGAGCAGAGTTCTTTTTTTTTTCCTCTTTTTTGATTTTTTTTCTAGGATTTGTTTCTAATTATATTTCTGATGTTCCATAAAATCTTAAGCTGTAAATAGTGAAAGAACGTAACTAAATTGATTAGGAGTTTGTAGTTTGAATTGAATTTTGTGTATTGCATGGGCTTTATGGACGAGAAGTTAATTGTCTATTTAACCTCTGTCAAAGCTTCGTTCAAATTCAAATTATGTACCTAGTTAAATTATAACTATATTTAAAGTGCTTTTTCAAACGTGCAATTGAATAAATTATTAAAAAACAACTTCTTAGGTTTTTAATTTCTATATCTTAAATCTGAATGCTCAGCCGTTCAGTGATTATTACTTCAGTAATCTTTCAAATAGTATTCTTTTTTTAATTGTTATTAAAGCGTTTTTGAAAATGTATGATTAACTCTCGAACCAGCTTTTGTTTTTGTGTGCAAGCAATTTCGCTTCATGAATATAATCAGCTGGTAGCAGAGTACCAATCATTTAAAACTAGATCGCTCTTTATCTGACGAAACTTACATGCGTAAAAAGTAATCGCATTTACCTTCTTGAAGGATAAAATACATATATGAGTATTGGTGCAAGAAGCAAATGTGCAAGGAGAAGGCGTAAACACTCGAACATAATGCTTTTAACTAGATTATAAATACTGATACAAAAATAAAAAACAAATATTTTAATTTCAGGCTCCTATCGTAAAATGTTGAGCATTATTACTTCGCTATTAAATATACAACAGCTATGAGTAAAATATTATGCTTTTTACTTCAGTGTTGCATAAATTTATTGTTTCTCAAGTCTATTGTTCTTTAATTAATGTTTTGGAAAGCCTGAAAATGCATACTTAATTAATTATCATATTCCTGCTCTTTCTTTTTCACTAAATTTCAGAATATAAGTTTATTTTTGTCAGTGGTTTTGAAACGTTAAAATCGTACCACGTCTGGATATTAGAGGCATACACTTTGAGCTAATATGTTTTTCATTGCTATTTCATAAAACTTCGCATTTATACAGCCTGTGAAGTTTGCTATGGAACGAGAATTCTGCATTTGAAAAGTCTGATGCAGCCTTCTCAAAACGTATAACTCGCCAGTGCAGAAATACAATTCAAATTAACTTAAAATTGTCAACAGGGTAGCTTGTTCAATAATACTATGTTACTATTAAAAGCATAAATTTTTGAATAATGGAAAATTGATATTTTTTCAGCACCACCAAAAATACAGCCATTCAACTTAGCTACCCAATTTACAACGGGAGAGAAAGTAACCTTACTGTGCGCTATAAAGTCAGGAACTCCTCCATTTTCCTTCCAGTGGATGAAAAATGGGCAGCAACTTAAGGAAGATCAATTAGCAACCGTTCACCAGTTGACAGATTTATCAAATCTCGTCATATCTGCTTTGACACTAGAGTCAAGAGGAAATTATACTTGCAAAGTGTCCAATGCTTACGGATCTGACGCCCATACTGAGTTTCTTAACGTCGTAGGTAAGCTGGAATAATTCGTGAAAACTGTAAATTTCCTATTTTCTAAAAGTACTATTATTACCTTTTCTAACTAATATTCTTACTTTCTAGGAAATTGTTTTTGCATTGCATGCTTAGAAATAATTCTGAGGTTAGTTAAACGTCTCAAAACTTCTAATTAAACTGCGAAATTTAAAATGACGCAACATACAGTTACTTCTTTTATTTTTTGTATTCAATGTGATTGATGAAGTTATTTGTTTCCGAGTTTTATGTCTATTATTTTTATGAGAAGTTGTGCATGTTTCTACGATTTATTTTTAACAATTATCTGTTATATTTAGTTTTAATTTTTCTAAAAACAGCAAATATGAATGATCAAGTATAGAAAATATCAACTACTAAAAATAGGCGCAAATAAGCAGAGATACTGCAGGCACGTGTTTCGGCGTTACAAGGAACGCCTTTATCAATGCAAAAAAATGGAGCTAATGGATGCACAGACATCCGACAAAAGCAACGGAAACCGAAGCTAACAGCTTAAAAAGCAAGCACAGCTGATTACCCGAACACCAATAAAAAAATTTAAGCCAAAAAAGATCCAATAGGAAAATAAAGATTGAAGCGAAGCTTTCTACCGGGTACGAAATGGAAAGGAAGAATTCAATTGCATACACGATAAGCCAAAAGGCTAACATAATTAAAAAACACCAAGTTAAACTTGTTAACCGCAAGAACAAAAAAAGAGCAGAATGAAAGAAAGCGAATCGATAAATGAAGAAAACAAAAAAGAAAATAAAGACAAGTAGAAAATAAGAAAATACCAGAATCCGCTGTGCTTGCTTTTTAAGCTGTTCGCTTCGGTTTCCGTTGCTTTTGTCGGATGTCTGTGCATCCATAAGCTCAGCATTTTTTTGCATTGATAAAGGCGTTCCTTGTAACGCCGAAACACGTGTATGCAGTATCCCTGCTTATTTGTGCCTATTTTACGTTGATATTTTCTCTACTACATCAATAGCACAAAGGTATTTGTAAACTTTACGAATGATCAATTAATGTGAATTATTAGAATGATTCTAAACTCATTGTAAAGATCGGAAAATCAAGAAAAAAGGATACAATTCTTTGAACGGAATATTTTTGTGTGTGTGTGTGTGTGTGAGTGTTTTTTTTTTTTTTTTTTTTTTTTTTTTTTTTCATTTTTAGTAAATTAAATTCAAAATGTTTTAAA
This sequence comes from Uloborus plumipes, assembly GCA_038373865.1. Classification (NCBI taxonomy): domain Eukaryota; kingdom Metazoa; phylum Arthropoda; class Arachnida; order Araneae; family Uloboridae; genus Uloborus; species Uloborus plumipes. The sequence goes on from JAXGGA010008495.1 coordinate 31,309, forward strand.
TCAAAATTTTCTTGAACTCAAAAAAAATTGATTTCAAGATGTGTTTAACGGTTTGATTTAATTTTGCACTTATTTAATCTGCAAATAGAAATAGTAATTCTATTTGAAGAATCCTGTTTTGGAACTCTTTAAACAACTTCATTCCTAGGTGCACTTTTGAAATCAACAAACGATAAATTAAGAAATAAATTGTATTTACTGCAGATATTTACGACAATTTCAAGTGAAATAAACTATATTGCTACGAAATAAATCTTGTAAACAATAAATTTCGAATAATTTGTTTAAATATATGTTGCCTCTTTTTTGGCCTCATATAGTCAAAAAAATATTTCGTCTTGCATAAAACTTGCTAAAAAAGAAAAAAAACCTCATAACTCCAAAATATTGCTAAATTCGTAAATATGGCACACATCCTTTTTTCTCTACTTTTTTAAGGACTCGTTTACTCAAATGACTAACAGGTGCCTTCTGTTCGTGGTCGGATTTTATCGTTTTGAAACTGAAGCGAATTTCGTCACAAAACTAGAATTGTTTTCTTATTAAAACCAACTCGTAATTGTAACTTCATATAACTAGAGTTGGTATATTATTTAAAATGCAAAATTCATTTGGATTATTTATGTATTTAGAGCAAGAGCAAAACAACTCCAATACAAAACAATTAATTGCACAAAATGTGCACTATTTTATTAAAAGATCATTTAGGTGGTCTTATGGAAAAAAAAATTACAGTAAAATATTGATTATAAAGGAAACATATTTAAAAAAAGGATTTTTTTTAAAATTTTGTGATTCCTGAAAGCCTTTAAAAAAAATAGAGCTGTTCTCTTCGTACACAAGCTTCTTCAATTTTCATTTCTCATCAAGCGGAAAATTCTCAAATAAATAAAGATAAAATAAATAAAACAAAAATTTGCATTTGTTTCCAGAAAATGTCAGTCAAAAGATATTTGTTAAAATTAAAATGTTAATATGAGAAACAAGTTTCACATGTATCATAAGAGATAACATCCCTACTATTGTTTCAGTATCTCCTAAATGGAAAATAATTCCGAAGGACCAAGAAAGTATCGCCGGCAACAGTATCACCCTAGAGTGTACTGCTGATGGATATCCAGAACCTGTTATAACATGGAGAGTTCAATCACGTGGTAAAACAAGTTTTTTGCTTTTATAAACATCCATTTTCATTTTATTTGCTTATTTATTTTTGACATAGTATGAATTAGTTTAATATTTAGTGATTAATTGATTTAAGTATCCTTCATTTTTGATGTGTAGAGGAAATGTAAGATGCACACCTTATTATTCATTTAAAATGGTAACAAAGTAGCCAAGGATTTACTAGTCTTATTTTATTTTGGATTTAAAGCTGAGTCGCTTTTCATTCACTTTAACAACCTTAAAATATACAAATATTTTACAATAATTATTCCATACATTTAAAAAGTCAATCTGACTTATTTGCCATTAATTTGACTATTCTAAGCTGAGTAAAGATAAAAGGAGGGAGAAAGTGGAACAAAAAAAAATAGATTCATCATTTTGAAAGTATCTAGGTTTGGATAATATATATCGGCCCATGGTTTGCTTATTTATGTAACGACCATTTGATTTATGAAGAAATTTAATGAGAGTTTAAACACATATATTCCGAATTTAAGACATTCCTCACAGTTAATAAGTCTTAAGAAAATATTTTTCAGTTACAAAATATTAAATAAAAAAATTAGTGTGATACGCATACTTTAAATACATTTGAAGTTTCATTTTAAACTATGAGAGAAATAAACTTAGGAAAACACAGTACCATTTTTAGATTATTTTGTTAAACTATGTGTTTAATTTCCTTATACATAATGACTATTTGATTTGTAGGGGAAGACCGCTTATATTGGACCACTGCTTAAATTGGACTTCGGGCTTAAAATCTAGTACAGAGCTCTATGCTACACTTTGACGGTAGACACATGAAGTTTTAGGAATAAAATCAAAGTGTATGAAGTTTCACCAGTCTTCAAACTGCGTAGCGTGAGTTACGGCATGATTTATGTTGCAAACGTGTAAAATCTTATTTTGCGGACTTGTACCTAGTAAGATAGTACTAAAACTTGTAAACTGAGGCAAACTGCTGTTATAGCATGTCAATCTTTGTTTAATAAGAATCCCATCTATGTATTTACATGCGCGATTGCGATAATTTTTGACAGAGAAATAAGCTGAAGAATAAAAAATGGCATGTTTTCCTTTATTGGACCGAAAAAATTTTCCTATATTGGACCAGTGGTCCAATTTAAGGATATGATTTTAAGCAAGACTTTTTATTAATTGTAACATTAAATAATTGACTCATCTGATTTAATAGCGTAGTTATTTCCATCAAGTTATTTTAAGCATACTTTAACCCCTATTCACGATATTCATTTTTTTATCAAGCACATTTTCTAGAAGCTGCAAATTCTTGAAATATTTGTTTTTTTTTTCTCTTTTTCCATTAAGTTGCAGTTTCAGGTTGTTAAACATAGCTATTAATTTAAATAAAATTTGTGCTGGTTTACCGAGGAAAAAAAATGAAATTCTTCGATTTGTTCGAAAAGATTTTAAAAAGAAACAATTAATATGCTACTAAAATGTTCAATGTAGATGAAACCGGTCTTTTCACAGTCCAAATGCCCCGAAATATATTGACGTATAAAGGTAAACACCAGTTTGGAGCACTAATGTGTGGTGAACGTGTTAGAAACACACTTGCTATTTGCTGCATGAGTGCAACATAATTGCTACACCCCCTCCCTCCCCATGCATATTTTCAAAATAATACGTTCCATGTATGTGCTTATCGTAAAAGCACCCCATGGTGAGCAATATGCTTGTTCAAAAAAAGGTTGGATCACAAACGATAACTCACACAATTGATACAATATTTCATCAAAACCGTTAAACCAAGAGCATAGATGTAATAAACTTGGTTAACGAGAGCGATACAATAATGCTTTCTCTTTAAGCACACCATGCAAGATGTTATCTTTTTTCAGCCTTTGTCTACATATTTTAATCGAGCGTGTGATACATGGATGCGAGAACATCCAATGAGATCCATTACCCAATATCGAATCGAAGAACTGTTTGGTAACTCTTATGGGTAAACCTCAATCAAGGCTATGGCAAATGCAGTGAGTTGATTCTAAACACCAGGAGTTTGTCCTGTTAATTGACATGTGTTTAGCGGCATTGACTTGGCTGGAGCAGAGTTCGAGGTAAGTAGTCCAGATAAAACTACTCAAAGTGAGCAGGCTACATGTTCGGTGTAAGTTGTACTGTTGCACACCATGTACAAGAACTAGCTACGACTTAAATTAGTACAAGCTGTGCATAATCAGCGGATAGTTCTCATCAAAGCATGATCGTCAACTTCAACTATGATTTTGTAAAGGCCAAGCTCACATATCAATTTACCTAAAAAATAGAAAGAACAAAAAGGAAGGCTATCTCAGCAATCATCCTAACACCGTATGAAAGAAGCATAGCACAGAAAAAGTCACACAAGAATAAGCAAGAAACTGCACGAAACAGTTGTTATTGCAATATTTGTCATAGAGATGAAGCGCAAAACGTGATTAAATGCATGAAATGCCATCGGTGAGTGTATCAACACTGCCTAAGTGAGGCTGAAGTAAAAGAAATTCTATTCCTGGAAAAAAGATGTATAGTTCAAATATAAATGTATGATTTCCTGGTACGGTCCAATTTAGGAAGCGCGTGGTTCAATATAGGCGCATATATTCCTAAATTGAACTTTTGCAACTTTTTGTAAGATAATTTTTTAAAAAATAAGTTCCATATTTTTAGAAAATATAAGCTTCTAGGGCGGTTCCTGATTAAATTTAGCTCTCGATGCCCTATTTTGTATTTTTGTTTTGCTTCACATTGAGCGACACAGGCCTCCTGTTCTTAGGGGGTCCAATATAGGCGGTCTTCCCCTATCACCTATACACATGGATCTGACTGGGGTTTTTAATGCAAATGAATTACATTGAAACAGTAGTGTAGCTTTAATTACCTATAATTCTATTTTTATCGTAATGATATATTACATTTCTTTAAATTAAGCACATAATTTATAACAATTCCAATCTCCTTTTTAAATGTAAAAACTAATTACAGGTATTTTCCCCCTTTTTCCTCGTTTGCCTGGAGCTGAATCAGTAATAAAGTGAAATGAAAATTTCAAAGCTAGTCTCGTTCTGACTTTGAAATTAATTTTCGTATTTTAAAGGTTATGAACATAGAAGCTACGATACCGTTCAACGTAATAAAAATAGTTCAACGTAATATGTTCATTTTTATTTTCATGAAGCATTAAATACTTTTAAGTAAATTTTAGAATTCGTAACTGTATTGTGTATAAATATCTTTGTATCATTTCAGAGTAGTTTCTCACTTTAAATTAACAATATTATTTCAATTAAAAGAGAAATATTCCAACTTTGCTTAGGATTTAGTATATGATATTGAAAACTATGAATTGGCTTAGAAGTTGTAAAATTTTTGGTTTAATTATTAAATTATTTTTGTTTCAGAAACTTCAAATGAGCCCAGGAAAATTCAGAGTTATCCTAAAATTGAAACTAAAGGCAGTACCCTCAGTATTAATGAAATAGGAGAAGATGATGAGGGCAACTATGCATGTGAAGCCTCCAACGGGGTTGGAGACGGAATCTTACACACCATTTCTGTTTCTGTACTTGGTATAAAAAATAATTTTACTTGCTACATACTATAAAATCTTTGAGGATAAATAAAATTCTCCTGATTTTAATTTCGTTTACGAAATCTGAATTTTGAAGCTTTCGAAGATAACTTTCTTTCGATTTTGATGGAAAACAAAATTTATTTCGTGTCATGTTATTCATGAAAATCGAAATTAATGTCATAATTAATTTTAAATATACAAGACATTTCTTTCTTAGGCTGTATCTTTAAAATGTCGTATTATGTTTTGCAAAGCGTAACAATATATGAATTATTTGCGATGTTTCATACCTTTGAGTTGCATTCACAGAAATTTCAAGATATCATTTTGGAGCTTATACTAACCATTATCTTTTCTTCAGGTGTATTTTGATTTCCATTTGTATTTCCACTAATGTTTATTTTCAGCTATAAAATTGTTGCATGTTTTGCATTTTATTTCCGTTATCCAACACAGTGTGGCGCTACTATACAGTAAACCTTAACATAGTAAAGCATAAATATTAAATAACGCGTAGTATTCATATCATCACACTCGAAACTGCTTATTTCCATTACGAAAGATGGCCTGAAATGTTGTTTTTCCCGTACGATTGTCTTTTCTCCCGAGTTTTGAAACTGAACCACTCGTTTCTATTTCTTGGTCATCATTAAACTGAAAATGGAAACTGTCGCTTTTAGTGAAATGTTCGTGAAATTTCTGCTACTGTTATTGCTTCTGGGAACTCTTTCAAGCTGTTACAAATCTTCTGGTAAGTCTCCTTCAAATTTTCTTAAACATATCATTTCATTTTATGTATATGTGTTGTCTCTTAACGAATGTGTAAATGTTTTCTTAGTGTTTTGTAACACTATACTTCACTATTTTACATTTTGAAGCGACATTACTCACTACTGAAATCATTCTATTTTTTCTGTTCTCTATGTAATGCAGACATACACATTTAATAGCATGAATTTACGATACATGTGTAAGTTTGGCACGATCTCAGAAAGAATATAATTACTTAACTTTTCTAGTAAAATTATTATTGCTCTTAATTTATTTATATAACATGCTTAGTTTAGGCTTAGTATAATAAGTGAACTTTGCTAATGCATTGCATTGCATAATAAAATACATTTATTGTAGCTTTATTCTTTGAGATCTAAGATAACAATTTCCATTTTCACATAATTAATAAAAGTTGGCCTAGTTTAATACACTTGATTCAGTATAAAATGCTTTTTGCATTTAATTTTATTTTATTAAATTTTTGTTTCATGTTTTTAACTAAAAAGAAGGGCTTGATTAAAATACATGCTTGTGCACAAAGGAAATGAAATCCATCATTTGCTACGCATTTTTGATATTTTTTGCAATAAGTGTATTTTTACTGACATAAATACGTATTAAAAATAAATGCCTTGTTGATATAGATTACTAGTACACACATTTGCTGTGAAATTATAATAAACATGACAATTACATTTCGAATTAAGTTAAAAAAAGACAAGACACTAAGCAAAATGTTTCTTACCAATTTTAATTGATTTTTCGAGGTATTGGTTTTCAACAAATTTCTTTTTCACTCTCATTTATGTGTTTTAGTTATGTGATAGTTTTAGATCTTATTACCTTTTTATATAAATTTCTAGACTATTATTTCGTATTAAAACTTACCCCTCATGCTTAAAAATAATATAAATGTTTGAAATTAATCTAGTTTTCGTGATAGATAACTAATAATAAACATTTTTATTTCAGGCTCTCCGAAAATTCAACCTTTTACGTTTCCTGACAAACTAACAGAGGGGCAAAAAGCAAGAGCTCTGTGTGCTCTGATTGAAGGTGTCAGCCCCTTTAAATTCACTTGGTATAAAAATGAGCAGCCATTAACATCATTGTCCCATATAACTATTCAAAACAGTGAAGAATATTCCATGCTACTGATTAATTCATTGAAGACTGAATATGCTGGGAATTATACCTGCGTAGTTGTTGGTGGAACGGGCAGAGATTCTCACACGTCGCAGTTAGTTGTTAATGGTAAGTTGAGAAATAGTTCCATTGAACTTTCACCTTACTTTTATTATAGTTTTCATCTTCATATTAAGTTGTGATTTAGTATTTTATATAGAAAAATGTGTGTTGAATATATTCTTCCAATGACGCGTCTTTATACACAACAAGATTTTTTTAATGCAAAAAAGGGGTCTAAAAAGTATAATTCCTTATTTAATCTATTAATTAAAACCATTTTTCACTTTTGTCTGAATTTTATTATAGTTTTATCAATAATTAATAGATCGTTTTATCTATTTATTGACATATTTTTAACATTTGATGAAAAGAAAACTTTTTTTAAAAAGGATATCTGTTTTGCTTTTTGTTCCTCCCTTTTTCTCACACCATAAATCCTCAATGTCAATGCCACCTATTCTTTATACAGTAAAAAATAAAATTTAAGAATTATGCTTTAACCCATTTATGCCCAGTAGCCTAATAAGGGGACGCTTGTTAGTTACTGCATACAAAAACCTGTAATGGGTATATCATTTTATTAAAGCTGTTTTTCACAAGTTAAATAGTCCTTCTTGAGAAAACCAGTTAGAGCTACTATTTGGACATCAGAGTTTATTTATTGACAGCTATTTTCAGACAGATCAGTCAAGCGACGATCCAGCATGGGTAGCCGCAGAAAGTAAGTTTTTTTGCGAACTTATTTTGCATAAAATTAAACTATTTTAAAATAATTTGCTTAAAATTGATCACAGATACCTTCTGTAATGATACTTTGCGAAAGTTAAGTCAAGTAAGGTCGTATTTTGCTCACATACCTGCAAAATATCCCATAAATAGGACGTTGAATAACTTAATAACTATGGCAACGGCGAACTATTTTAAGTCTAAAATGTATGTAAACCATTCCAAGTAAAAGTTTTAAGCACATAAAAATTGAAAAAAAAATAAAAACTTGGGCATTAAATGGATTAAAAACTCGTGTGGAAAGAATTAAGAGCGCTGCGAGCGGGTTTATTAATTCCCTAAAGCCTTCGCTGGAAATCTAAAGTGTATCTCCTAGGATGTAAAAGTATATAACGTGTAAGGACTGTTATGAACACTACCCTCCTCTCAGTAGAAAATTCTGATTGAGCAATTGCAACAAGCAATAAAATATTGACAAAAAATAATTAATCACAAATCTTGTTTATATTCTTAGATATTTCATGTATTTTACATTATCAATATATCCATGCATTAAAGAAACCAAATTAAGTTTTCTAGTATTCTTCCACACTGATGTTTCTACAGTAAGTGTAAGTTAACGTTACGCAAAAAACAAAATGTTTATTTTATAAATATTTTCTGTATTACTGGAAATTCATACAATGCCAATCCAGCGATTGGGTAACTTCAAAATAAAAAATATTTCTAATGATGATAAAAATATAACACGCACACAAATGATTTTTTAAAATATTGCCTTTCAATTAGCCAATAAAATTATCATACTTATTTTTCTAATTTAAAGAAATTCACAAACAAAGGAGATAAACTGTATTTGCACCCACAAAAGGAAAAAAAACCTTCACTGTACAATAGTGCCATTCCCCGTCACGTACGGGACAATCAGATTATAATTTCCACAATATTTTATTATAAATCTAAATATTTTGATCAAACAGGGGTAAGCACGTTTTTTAGTTTTTATTTGTTTCCCCCTTGAGTAAAAACGTCTCCTTAACAAATTTGCAAGAAAGGGAGGCTCTTATTTTATGAGGAACAAAAGCTAAAAGTTATTTTGTTTTTTTTATTAAAGTTTGTAAAAGTTAGCATTCTGTCACTGCCCGTATGGATGTCGCGATCTCGCCCACCCTGAGAAACACTGATATGTTTCATTGAAAACTTGTAATTTTAAGAAAATAATGAAGAATTGTTTTGCTCAAGAAATCACACATTAGCTACAAATTTTGTTTACTGCCCTGTTATAAGTTTTATTTCTAATGAAATATATCAAGTGTCACGTGAGGCACAAAATGACCGTTTTCCATAGAATTTGCCACCATTGTATTACTGGAACATAATATAAATTTCAAAAAGAAACACACAGCGTCTAAACGAAGAAAATGCAATTCAATTTTCAGGGTTTTTTTCTTTTTTTTTTTCCTGACAAAATATTTTATTTGAATTCTAAAATAGATGAAAAATGAGAAAAAAATTGAAAAAAAAATAACATTTCTTTATCCTCCTCACTCCCCCCTGCCAACAAATTCTTTCTGCATAAGGAATTACTACTTCGAACTTGAAGGTTTAGACTTTATCATAATATGTTTTTTTAATTGTAGTTCCTCCATCCATTCAAGAGGACCCACAAGACCAAACATTGCAGGAAGGGCAAGACGCTGTTTTTATTTGTCGTGGTACAGGATATCCTCAACCTACTATAACGTGGAGTAAGGGTAAAGATTTTTGAATTTAATATGATCAATACATTTTGGGGAAATTATCATAGATGAAGGTGATCAGCCCGATGCAGATCATCTATAAGTTGTATAATTAAAAAAGAAATAGTTTTTAATCAAGATTATGGGTATATTTTTATATTAACACTATGCGCTTCCAAAGTTACGTGAAAAAAGAATATGCATTTATAGACAGAAATAAGATATTTGTGACTGTGTAGAAGTATATCAACTTCGCCCATTATAGCGGTAAAACGGATTTACGAGAAAGACAGAACAATTCATTAGATTTTCAAAAATTACTTTTATTAAAATGAAATATATCTCGTTGATTTCCTCTCCTCATTTCTGCAGAAGTTTCCGTTCGTACAGTTATACTCTTCATAGATTTATAAAATGACATTATGATAGGTGCTTGTTCTAATTACATTTTTTAACTTGAATAGCTTACAACATGTAATGTCACAAAATAAATATTGCACTTCGTTTTGCAAGAAGCGTAATAAGCCAATTTCCCCGAACACGTCAGCTCGCCAAATAGTGTCATCCACATTTTCAATCTGCAAATTTAATCCCAACAGTTAACGACGTATCACGTTCTTAATCCATTTCAGTTAGTTATTCATTACCCTTTATAAAATTATAAAGTAATACTATAGTGAAATTGTTGAAAGGGAGAACTTTTTTCTTCCGTTATTTGATATCCGCAGTATTTATGAAAAACGGTTTCCTAAAATATTAATGCAACATTGTCACTCTCAAAATATATATGACACAAGTGGAGTCATCTGCCTTGCATTATTAAAAATTATGATCAATTTATTTCAGACTAAAATAAATTATCTTTGGGCCACATTTCCCCATTCATACCCAGAAATTACTTACATTTTTTTCAATTGATACCCAGACAAGTTTCTCAACATATTATTAACAAATGAAAACCTTTGTGGTATTGAGTTTTTAGTGTTGTGTTCATAAATTTGTTCATATTTAGTTAGTGAATTTCTGATATTATTTCCAAATAACGTGCTCTTTTCGTTCCTATGTCATTTATATAATAAATTCAAAACCTATCTTAGCCCGTTTTTAAAGGTTATTTAATTTAAAGTTATTGGTAGTTTATAATTAATCCCCATCATTGTCAACATTTTCTGGGAGTTTTCTCAAAATTATTCTTTAGCTATGGCGGATTACCTTTTCTCTAATCAAACAACTAAAAGCTCACCCTCTCCTCCTCTTTTCATAAGACTAGCGATATTGAATAAGCATTTTGTTGTAAAAATGTTTTATTTCAACCAAACTATGTGATGTCTACTGGTAGTAACCCCCCTCCTTTCCACTTGTCACAAACTATTACAATTTTTCCCTCAAAGAATAAATTCATTTGTTAATAATCCCCTAACGCTTTCCCAACACAATGTATAAAAATAGAACATCTGCATTTTTTTAACATGTGTGGAAAATATGACTTTTAATAAATGACTTGTAACTGAGTAGCCTACAAATGATAATCGACGATATTCTCTTTGATTTTAGATCCAGAGAGCAACGACAAAGCACAGAACGAACGCCTGCAAGTTTTTGCGAATGGAAGCCTTTTGATTTCTAATATTCAAAAGACTGATGAGGGAATATATAGCTGCACTGTAAGCAACAGCATAGGTCAAGATTTGCGTAAATTAGTATCTTTAACTGTTATTGGTAAGAGATATCTATTGGACTTTTTTGAATAAAAGAATCAAACTTATTTTGTCTGGTAACATACTAAGAATAAAATTATTTCTCAAGTTAATGTATTATAAAAATATAAATAATTGCTATATTTGTATGGTCTCATATGTATTTATTTTCAATAAAATATCTTCAATTTTAATGTGCTTTCTTTTTTGAAGCTTTATTATTATTAATATTATTATCCTTTGATAAGTGGTCTATTAAAGATTACAATTTTAGGTACGCTATTATGATCTTAAATTTCCCTAAGTGCTATATGTATATTTTCTTATTAAACATAATGTATTTGTATGAAAATTATATAAGATTATTAAAACTACGTAAACTAAAACCGTTTCGAAACCTGTTTTTGAACTAAAGTGTGCTTCGAAGCAATGCACTTTGGATGAAATAAATTGATTTTTTTGTTGTAAATTAGGATTTGGGGATTTAAAGTATTCGAGTTATCAATTGTTGTAACTATTAAACTTCGAGCGATGAAACGCCGCCATCACCACTTTCCAGCGAGTGGTTTTCTGTAAATCGGTTTTCTTTGCGATGATATACTACTAGCTAGTGAAACAACATTCTTTTGCTTCCTGAACTCTACAGCGGAATTTCGATTTTGTTAAATGTTTATGAATTTCGGTTTAATCCTTTCTGTGTGTTTTGTGATAAGAGTGTTTGCATTATGAAAATTATAAAATTTCATTATTTATTGTTTTTAAATACTGTAACTATTTTTTAACTTACTGTTATAAATTACAATATTGCTTAAAGTTTAAAAACAAAAATTTTCTTATGACTTTAATATTATTAAATATCGGTTCAGTTTGAGAAAACTGTTTTTTATATTAAGCATTTAAGATAAAATTCCGTAGTATAAATATTTAAAAAAGTTTTTTTTGTTCAAAATATTAAAAATTATTTTTCAAATGATATATTTGATTGTGAAATGAATTTTTTGCAATAATAATAAATTGTGAATTTTGTGTTTTATGTATGCATCTAGTTACCTGTATGGACGTGGAATTACAGATATGAACTTATTTTCATAGTTTGAATAACGCAGTGTGATGACCAGTCGTAACTGGAGCTTTAAAAATATTGAATTTGCATGAATCACCTGTTGAATTTGTGGTATGCTATACGTGTGCTTTTTGTTTCGGTTGGAAATTATTTTTTGCGCTCAGAATAACTTATACACAGTTCAATAGTTGACTATCCATACATGCAATAGTTAGTGTAAGGTATTTTAACACGGCAGGTAATGGCATACTTCACATAAGTAGATGAAAAGTGATTTTTACAGCTTACATTTTTCCAAACTATGAAATGAAAACAATTAACAAATGCTTTTTTGTATCAAATCTATCATAATAACTGGTCAGTAATAGATTCATAAGTACTACCTATCATAGTGTATTTAAAATTTTTATAAACAATGCAGTGACATTGTGTTAAAAATTAAATGATGATACATGACTAAGTAATAATAACTGTGTCATTATATGTTAACGTATGTAAGAAGTGAAACGTCAAAAACCAAGTTCACCAATTGTCACAAAACTCTAGTTCTAACTTAGTGGGGACAGGGAGACATGACTGTTGATGACTTTAGTAAGTATACTCAATTGTAAAAGGTTTTCGAAACTCTTGGGTTAACTTTGGTTTTACTCAATGAAAAGGGATATTTTGAGTCTGTTACATTGAAATGATATTTTAATAACATTATTTCTTCCATTTCTTTAGCGTAAAATGGAAATGCTATAAAAATTTTAGACACATCATGAAATATTTTAAAAATATCGTTAAACAACAAAATAAATCTGATATTTGTGTTTCAAAACAATTTTATACGTTCAAAAACTAAAAAATTTTGCCTGATTGATTTATTGCTGTCTATTTTATGAATATCGTTTTCCTACATTGCTCAAAACTAATGTTTTTCTATTTTAGTATCAGCTTCCCACGTTTAACTTTAAATACTGTGATATTTGTTTAATAACACAGCACAAAAGCATGAATACTTTTATTATTATCAGGTATTTCAAAACTTGTAAATATGTTGTCTAACTTTCCAGCTGAAGCGTTCATTTACCACAAATATTCTATATGTATGAATAATCGACGCTTTGTTTTATTTTTAACTTCTTCTGTGCTCTTAATATATTAGTTTTAATTCACAAATTTAAAAGCAAGCCTGAAGCTTTTAAAGTATTATACAGCTGTTGCATGAATTCAATAGACAGTTATTGCTTTTAATCTTTTTTTTCGTTAAGCTATTAGTTTTTTTTTTTTATTGCTGTTAGTTTTCTGTCTGCATTTCAAATTTTATTTTAAGTTTCAGTGTTTTAGTTCATTCATGCTTCCTTAGTAATTACTCTATTTTTATCTAATATTTATTAAATTGTGTGTGTATGTGTCTGTGTATGGTCGTAGTTGATAGATCAAAATTTTTGCTTTCGTGAGCACGAAATTATTTTTAATAAAATCATTGTGTTTCTAGATTATCTTGAACTAAATAATCTGTTCAAGATTTTAGATGCAGATCCTTAATAATGTAGCTCACAGAAGATTTATTCTAATTATTTAATGGGAGATAAGAGGCTACCTGAAAAGCTTTGATTCTGCTCAAAATTCACAGACTTGATCAATTTGGTGCTTTTCATGTATAGCAAGTAGAGAAGTTAAAATTTATACAATTTATTTTCTTTCCTAGTTCCGGCACATTTCAAAGGAAAATTTGAAGTTCAGAATGTGCGTCGAGGTGAAACTGCGACACTTAAATGTGAAGCGGTTGGAGACAAACCTCTGAGCATTACATGGACGAAAGACAAAGCAGAAATTGATTTTAAGAAGCACACAAGGTAACACTTTAACTTATTTAAGTGCTTTGAAAAGTCTGCTCTCTCTGCATAAAATATAAACACTTAAAGCATTTGTCTGTGTCTGACACCGGCAAATTTGGCAAATTTGCAGATTACCGGCAAATTTGCATTTGCCCGTGTCTCGTACGAGGGATCTTGTATTTGGCGTAAGTTTATTTCTAACGTCCGTTTGAGATCCACTCTTGTAAAAATGTATGGGCTAGATTATAATTAGCCTAAGTTAATATACACGGCACAAATTTAAAACTTTTTTCTTGTTTGAATAAAGTGATAAATCCTAATTATTAGCAAAGATCGGGACTAGCAGTCGCCACTCGCCAATTGCGACTAAAAATTTTTTGGTTACTACAAGATGTTATGTTAGTTGCCAAACTGGTGACCTGTTTTTTTTCTGATCAAAAATACAAACTGCTGATTATGAAAAGAAAAGGGTCATTAGCATCGTCACTGGCGGCCAGTGTTATCTTAGAGAAAAATTTGACCCATCTGCTTTACAAAACATCTAAATGCGTAATTCAATCTTGAAAATGCAATGAAACTTTTTTGGGAAAAAATTCAAAGATGACCAAATGTAGGATTGATCAGCAAATTAAGTGAAAGTTTTTAAACTTCAAGTATGCAGATGCGTTTAATTTTTGTTTTATTTGCATATTGTCTTATTATTTGGATTCTAAAATAAATATTTTTTTTTCAGAAAAGATTTGTAAGTTTTTAAACTTTTTTTTACATAAAATAATTTAGTTAAGATATATGCAAGTCCATAGTGTAATATTACTATGTACTCATGAAGTTGTATTGCAATTTTGGAACTTGGTTCAAAGTGGCCACCAAGAAAGCCAAAGTGACCACTAACCTTTTTGGGTTTACTGGCCACTAGCCACTACCAATTTTTTTTTAGTTTCAAGCTTTAATGATTAGCTATGAGTTTGTTAAGAATTTCTTGTTATAAAGAAATTGTTTCATTTCAAAATAAACATGTAAACAAATAATGACAATTTATTTGTGGAATACTTGTTTTCATAACTTATACTTTCTCTCTTCACCACTGAAATTATAAAAAATCTATTACACTATACCTCTATAATTCATTATCTTCTAACCCTTTAAGCGCCATGTATTTTAATTTGGGGCCCCTTAATAATTTGTTTTATCCCTCCAAGTAATTAACTTAAACAATTTAAATCAACTTGAGCTGAATAATTAAGCTCCTAATTTTATTGGTGCTGTTTTCCGAAATTCAGGACAGTGAATTCCCCCAGTAAAACATCTAAAAGCAGACTTTTACGTCGTGGCCGCTCAAAGGGTTTAAAAACTCCATCACTTTTTCCCAATTTTTCGACAAAAACTCGTGCTTAAAGTATTGTCATCGTTAAAATTGCATTTGGTTTCCATTTACCACGGTTGGAACATAACGTATGTTCAAAACCTATCTCGCGTGTCTGCTATTGCACCTTGCACGCATGTGTTGAAATGTTATTAAAAATTATAATGGAAAAATTAACATTAAAAACGACACATGTAATACACCGCCAGCTCTGTCATACTATCCAGAGACTGCAGTTTCGTTCGTATTAGGACTCATTAGTATGGAAGAGGTAGTAACCGAGATGGAGGCAGATATCCTCTTGCAGAAGCTAATAGTATCCAACCAAACTGGTAGCTAAAGTAAAATTAACACACCAGTTTGTTTTGTACTTTAGCTCACTCTGAACAAAAACAATCAGTTGTGCTGCAAAGTTGGGATGCAAAACTTAGAAATTAAAGTTTTAGTATGTACAGTGAACTCTCACTTATGCGCCGGCCCAAGGGACCAACAGAAAAAGGCGCATAAGTGAAAGAGACGCATCAGTAACCAAACCTATTTAAAAGTCTAAAATGCGACATAAGTTCTAATAAGAGCATGAATAAGAATGTTTCTATGGAAAATGGTCATATTACTACGGTTTGGCAACTACTGAAACCTAATTGCAATGATAAGGAGAAAACAAAAATGGTAGCATACCTAATCACAAACTGGTCCTTTTAAAACGATCCATAATAGATAATTGTCCCTCGCCGAACTCTAGTTCATGTGGAAAAAATATGCCCTCCGTGAGCAATAAAAGAGAAGGATTAAAGAGGAAAGTGAAGAAACATGCTCATTTTTCAAGAAAATAAATTAAATTGTTTACATTTTTCGAAAAATTCGGCGCATAAGTGAAACATGTATCTTTAGAGCGACGCATAAACGAATGAAATTATCATTATTTTGCTATGGAATGTGCTGGGACCACTGAAAATCGTCGTATAAGTGGAAAAGGCGCATAAATGAGGCGGTGTATAAGTGAGAGTTCACTGTATTACCAATAAAAGCTATTCCTCTCATACATGGACAAAACAAAATTTAACAAGAAGTTCTGTCAAGAACTAAACGAGCCTACTTTCCCGTACATCGACATCGGCATTGTAGCATCTGATCAATATTCTCTTGATTATCTGAAACTAAAAATTATGTCAAACATATCTTTATAGCACTTAAAGCTGATTTCTGAAAGCAAAATATACCCCTCTCATCAGATAAAATAGACACGTAAAAAGTAAATAAACGAGTCAATAAAGTTTTATCGCACCTTTTAAAGAATTTAACTGTTATAGTTCTTCCGTAGAAAAATTCCACAATCGTTTTCAAAAGAAAAAAAAATAAATAAATAAAATAAAAATACAAAGAACTTCAAAACACATTTTATCAAAGAAAGAAAAAAACTCGTTCGTTAATAAAATGTCTTGAATTTCATTTTTAATCCGTTGCCAGTTGTTAAATATAAATAAGGAATAAAATGCTCTCGTGAATGAAAAATTTTTGTTAACAAAAAAAAAATCGTTTGATAAAAAAAAATAATAAATTAAACAAAACAAATAAATAAATAAACAAAAAATCGTCTGCCCAGTCAGTCATTTTTTCTGAGCCTGCATTTCCGCCATGTTTGCGGAGTCGGAGTCGGAATCAGAGTCCTCACAGAAGATTATTCAGAAAAGTACTTTACAGTACATTATTTATCAAAACCATTTTCTTACAAAGTTAGTTTGAAGGAAATCCGCCTTGAAGTTCAAAATCAACATTCAATTTAAATTTCTCCGTAGGCGCTCATGTTAAAATTTTTTCTGAACGGTTCATCATTGAACGAAAAATGGTTCAAATTGAAAAGTGAAATATAGGAATGAGACTCACCGAGATCTTTCGAACAAAAAAAGTTTATTCAATTCGGACGGTTCACTTAAAAGTTATTAGGTGGGGAAAGGTTGTTTGAACGGTTCAATGTTGAACGAAAAAAATGTTCAAATTGAAAATTTAAATACGGTAATGAAGCATCCTTGCCAAGGCCGTAGCCAGCGGGGGGGGTCAGGGGGTCAGAACCCCCCCCGAAATTTTCAAACCTCAAAAGTTTTTAAAAAGTATTCACTAAAAAAGAAGAAAAAAAAAAGAAAATTTCTAGGTTTGATGGTCGGAGGTCCCCCCCCCCCACGAAGTTGTGACGGGTCTGAGGTTTTTGATGATATAAAGAAAAATTAGAATAATAAAAATAAAAAAAATCCTTTGAATAAACTTGAATAGAGGTCATTCCATGTCAAGTGTACGAGGCGTCCCCACTCGACCCCCTCCGATTTTGATGAAATTTTTTTTGGATGTATGTATAAGACTTGCATGAAACCATACCAAATTATAGCTCCTTAAGCCTTATGGTTCAGCCAGTAAAAATTATTTTAGAAAGGCCTCTTTTTCGTGTCTTGAAAGAACTGTCCAAATCGTCAAGTTTGTGCTTTTATTGCTCGCGACCTAAGACGATTATCAGACTCAAATTTGGTGATTCTGATCACTGTTTAGGGTAGAAAAGCCTACTTGTGTAACAGAAGCTCCATGCACTGTAGATTTTTTGCAATTTGCTGCCAAAGTTGGTAAAAAATCGTATTTTGGCAAATTTTGACCATACCTTGTCAGCTTGTATCTGCTGAGAGAATGACTTTCTGAAGCTAATTCTTTCCTCGTTTGTTGCCTGATAGTTCATCCGAAAGGTGTGCTAGTGGCATCTCGATAGCTCAAATAATTGCTGAATTATGCGAGTTGAAATTCCAGTCAAATTTCTTTTTTCTTTGTATCAATTTCAAAGGGCAATATCTCGCAAGGGTCATCTTAAATTTCAATTTTCTTTACATCATTGGAAAGAACACACTTTTCTTAACTAAAAAACGTTATTTTTATTTTTGAGACAAACCAGTTTCAAGGGGATATTGCAGATCAAAAATGTGTACGTCATTCAACGTGAAATCAAAGAAAAAAAGACATTAGACCTCAAAAGTTGATGTCAATTTGTTCTATTATTATTTGCAGGAGCTATTGTACTTATGTTCTGATGAAAAAACCCTTTTTTAGATATTTTTGAACTTAAGTGTTTGAGTGCGCATTCATAAAAACTCAAGAAAAAGCAAAAAAAAAAGTTTCGTTTTTAACAAAAATAATTATCTTCTTATCGCTGCTATAAGAGCTTGAGTCTCTCTATGCGTTATTTTTAAGCTCTTGAAGCAGAATTTCGGATGATATGTCACTTGGCAAGGTTATAGGTCATTAATGTTTCAAGGTCATAAAAAGCATTTTCCCATTTTTCATCATTTTTGTTTATGGGCAAATTGCAATCACAGGCTGAAAGACACATCCTCGGCAGTATAAAGAATGGATTTTCAATTACTACTTATCATATGTTCAATTACTATTGTTATCATTTATTTACACGGTGGAAATAATTGCAATATTCAACTCTATCGAAAACTTTCGTTATCGCTTTTTAGAAAAATAGCTCTGCAGTCCTATTATACATATTTTTTACCACGTACACACCATATTAACTGTTTAATTTATTATTTATCTCTTTTATTAATTGTTTTTATTTTTATTTTTTTTTTTTTTTTTTTTGAAAAAGGAAACAATGCTTTTTATGAATTTAAAATATTAATGACACCTTGCCAAGTGACATATTATCCGAAATTCTGTTTCAAGAGCTTAAAAATAATACACTGGAAAAGACTCAAGCTCTTATAGCAGCTAGGGCTGCGACATCGATGTCGATGTTTTGGAAACATCGATGTTTTTACTAAAACATCGATGTTTTTAACATCGATGTTTGAGAGTCGATGTTTTCTCAACATCGATGTTTGGGTTCGATGTTTTTTTTCGATGTCGATGTTTTATAATTCAGCAAAAAAAGCTTGATAAAAATATGCGATATGCAGACGTATTAGGAAGTTTTCATCCTTAATCAGAAGTTTCAGTATTAATCTCGTTAGAAACATTTTCTATGATTATTATATAGCTTTCGCCATTTTTTTTAATTATTCGTTTCATTATTATTTATGTAAATGTTTTATATTTCAGCAAAAAAAAAAAAAAAAAACAGAAAAAGAAAAAGAAAAAACATTATCAAGATATTGGGAAAAAAGTTATATCGTTAATCAGCCGTTTTACCATCAATCTCGTTAGAAGACTTTTTGATAATGATCATCGATGTTTTAAGGTCGATGTCTTTTAATGATCACTGTTTCGCGTTCGATGTTTTTTTTTTCTTTCGATGTCTGTTTTACACTTCAGCAAAAAGCAATAAAAATATGCAACAAAAACATTCATCTTTTACAGTTGCAACATCTATTGTATTAAAATAGTTTTTTTTTTTTTAAATTACTACCGATGATTTACGGTCAGCGATTTTTAAACATCGTTGTTTTTGTTTTGATTCAGAAATTTTTTTCGATAACGGTGTTTTACATTTCAACAAAAAAAATTTCATAAAAATATGCGATAAAGAAAATTTATGCCGTTAATCAACAGTTGCAGTATCTATCTCACTAAAAAAGTTTTCTATAATTGACATCGATATCATACGGTTGATGTTTTTCAGGAGAGAAAAGATAGAATCTAATTGAGTGATATAAAGAGGCGCAATGTATTGGGAAGTTACTGTATTACTGTACATTTAAATGTGTAAGTAATTTTTATAGAAAAATATCGATGTTTTGAAACATCGATGTTTGAAAACATCGATGTTTTTTGGTCGATGTATCAATACCATCGATGTCTTAATTTCAAAACATCGATGTCTTGAAACATCGATGTTTTGCCTTCGATGTCGCACCCCTAATAGCAGCGATAAGAAGATTCAGCGATAAGAAGATCAGCGAATTATTTCTGTTATAAACGAAACTTTATTTTTTTTCATTTTTTGAGTTTTTACGGATGCGCACACAAGAACTAAAGTTCGAAAATATCTAAAAAAGGTTTTTTTTATCAGAACATAAAAACAATAGCTCCTGTAAATTTTAATAGAACAAATTGACATCAACTTTTGAGGTCAATGTCTTTTTTTCTTTAATTTCACGTTGAATGACGTACACATTTTTGATCTGCAATATCCCCTTGAAACTGGTTTGTCTCAAAAATAAAAATAACGTTTTTTAGTTAAGAAAAGTGTGTTCTTTAAAATGATGTAAAGAAAATTGAAATTCAAGATGACCCTTGCGAGATATTGCCCATTGAAATTGAGACAAAATTGAGAAAAAAGAAATTTGACTGGAATTTCAACTCGCTTAATTCAGCAATTATTTGAGATTTCTAGATGCCACTTGCACACCTTTCGGACGAACTATCATGTTACAAACGAGGAAAGAATTAGCTTCAGAAAGTCATTCTCTCAGCAGATACAAGCTGATAACGGGTGGTCAAATTTGCCAAAATACGACGATTTTTACCAACTTTGGCAGCAAACTGCAAAAAATCTACAGTGCGTGGAGCTTCTGTTACACAAGTAGGCTATTCTACCATAAACAGTGATCAGAATCAACAAATTTGAGCCTGATAATCGTCTTAGATCGCGAGCAATAAAAGCACAAACTTGACGATTTGGGGATTTTTTTTCAAGACACGAAAAAGAAGCCTTTCTAAAATAATTTTTATTGTCTAAACCATATGGCTTATAGTGCTATCATTTGGTATGGTTTCATGCGAGTTTTATATGTACATCCAAAAAAATTTTCATTCAAATCGGAGGGGGTCGAGTGGGGATTTTCTCGAAGTTTGGGACACTTGACATGGAATGACCCATAGTTCTGCGCACTATTTCGCCAAAGGAGTTTTTTTCTATCTTTTCAACTTAAAACTTAAATTATTCCGTCTCTCCTGCTGGTCTATAATCTTTAACGGGATAACAAAATTTATGGCACTTGTCGTTGAGATTTAATTATCATGGAAAGAGACAGAAGATCCTCTCCTTTACGCCACAAAACAAGTGTGGTCCCCTTTTGGGCTTAGTGCGAACAAATTAGCAAAAAGTATAAGATTCTATCTCTTAACACATTGATCACAGTAAAAACAGATACAGATGTTTAAATCAGTTATTGTTATTATCAATGGAGAGGTGATGAGTTAACGAAAATGCATTCTTTGTTTTCTGGGTGCGAAGTGTTTTGTACTATATTTCTCGACCCCTTTAGCACATAGCAATTTATCGTCGCACTCCTTTATGTTCCTTCCTTCGGTCCCACGGATCCCACGTCACCAAGTCGCAGAGAAGGTCACCAAGTCGCAGAGTTTCTTTAATTATCTTTTCTTCAATTTTTCAAACATGATGTCGTCATAAATTCTGATAAATTTATTTAAAAAATAATGCAGGAGAGGAGAAAGACTCCTTTCCTTCTTCCCAAAAGCCTATTGATTAACATCTTGTCCATTGCCTCAACTTCGCTCTCCTTCCTGTTAGTCCAACATACTCCCAATCATAGATGGCTGGTGCACCAAGAAATTGGGGGATCAAAAGAAGTTTGTGAGGAGCTTAGGGCGGCACCCTAAAGTTGTTTTTTTTTCTGTAAAATTTGCCTATATTATTGGATTTTAACAAATGACCTCCAAAAACTGTAATACAGTCTGAAATGCTGGATGGATTTTACTGTTGATATCCCCTTTGCAATTCAAAGTTCCTTTCTTGTGAAATAAGATGAGGAAAAAAAAAACATTTTTGTGTTATTTTCAGTTTTTAATTTTCATGAAATAAATCAATCCACCCAGTAAATAACCGACCGTTAATTTTTCGCTCTAAAAAGTGAAGGGCAGGGCCCCTTTACTTTCGGACGTGAAGGGGAGCAGGTGCCACCTTGCCCCCCCCCCCTCCGTACAAACAGCCTTTGCTCCCATTGCGTCATAAAAGTTGCATTGTTTATTTTTTTTTTCAAACAAACTTTCTTCACTTCGAACCCCCCCCCCCCCCCGAAAAAAAATCCTGGCTACGGCCTTGATTCTTGCCGAGATCTTTTGAACAAAAAAAAGTTTGTTTAAATCGGACTGTTCATTCAAAAGTTATTAGATGTGAGAGCTTGTTTGAACGGTTCAATGTTGAACGAAAAATTGTTCAAATCGGAAATTTAAAAACGGGGATGAAGTATCCTTGCCGTGATCTTTCGAACAAAAAAAAGTTTATTCAATTCGGACGGTTCACTTAAAAGTTATTAGGTGGGGAAAGGTTGCTTGAACTGTTCAATGTTGAACGAAAAATTGCTCAAATCGGAAATGTAAATACGGGAATGAAGTATCCTTGAAAAGATCTTTCGAACAAAAAAAAGTTTGTTCAAATCGGACTGTTCATTAAAAAGTTAGTATCGCGAGGCAGGTTGTTTGAACGGCTCAAAGTTGAACCAAAAATTGTTCAAATCGAAAATTCAAATATGGGAATGAGCTGTACTCGCCGAGATCTTTCCAACAAAAAAATTTTTGTTCAAATCGGAATGTTCATTCAAAAGTTATTAGGGGGGGGGGGGGACAGACAGACCGACCGACCGACCGACAGACCGACACACAAATTCCCCATCTCAATACCCTACTTTCAAATTTTTAATTTTTCGATATTTATTTCATTTTTTTGTTTCTTTTTGACTTTTTTTTACTTGGCGATATTTTTTTTACTTGGCAATATTTTTTGGACTTGGCGACATTTTTTAGATGCATTAAGCCAATTTTAATGCTTTTTTCGTCTCTTTTATTTTTAACGGGAAAGTAGGCTAAAAAAGGGGGAGAGAGAGAAGACAACCCATATTCAAAATTTTCCAAATGAACACATGATAAATATGTTTTATGTTTTTATTTATAAATGTGACGACTGAAAAAGGAGCAAGATGACAAAGACGCCCATATTTATTTTTGTAGCGACATAATAATATACCCACATCTTATTTTTGCAATGTCATAAAATCTGTACCTCCGTTTACAACTTTTGCTAGTTATAGTTTTTTCCCCTTATTTTTAAATAAACGCGATAGTTTTGAATGGTTTTGAATTATTTGCTTTTTATTTTATTTATTTTCTCTATTTTTAAACTTTTGAACTGAACAAACCTTTAACATACTTTTTATATGGCTTCCAATTTTTGTATAATTATCACTTTGCAGTATTTATTTTTAAAAATCCTTTCTTTAACAAATGTGCGCATCAATGCTTTCAAATTCAAAAACAAAAAAAAAGTACTTAAACTTATACTGGCTAAGTTCTGAAAACTTCGTTAAATAACTCTTTACTTCACTTCTAGTCTTATCGCTTCATTATTGGCCGAATTACCCCAATTATTTAAAGTGTATACATGTACACACATATGGAAGTTCAGCAATTTTTTTCCTTTTTTTTTTTTTTTTTTTGTATAGTTCAAAATACTACCCTATAATCTGTCAGAGTACCGAAATAAAATTTTCAAACCACATTTACCTAAATGCGCAGTTTAACGTAAATAATTCTTTTGGTTTTGAATAGGTTGGAAAAGTTTGACCGTGACGTGGAAAAGGGTTTGAGTTCTGAACTTATCATTCGCACTGCAGATCGAAAAGACGGCGCTCTGTACGGGTGCTTAGCTAAAAATGAATATGGGACTGACGAGCGAAATATCAAACTTCTCGTAATTGGTAAGTCAAACTGTTTTTAAAAAAATAACTTTGATTAATTTCTGGCAATTTAAAAGTTTTTTAATCAATAATTGCAGCTAAGTTATTATTTAAAGTAGCTGAAAGACATTTTTTAAACATTTCAGTTTACTTTTCCAGGTGTTTTTTTCGTATTTATAATCATTCTTCGTTCAAAAAGAACACTCACTAATCGCAATATTTCAAAAGTTATAATGTGACACATAAAGCAATAATCAAAAGATAAATTTATTTATAGAATAAAAAAATGTGCGCAATTTATAAAAAAAAAAAAAAAAAAACTTAAAAAATTTTTTACAAGAATTTTCAGCGTAGAAGGCGGTTATTTTGAGTTGGTTCAGGACTGTTTTCCTGTCTCTAAATTTTTTTTTTGGACTAATACTGTCGGTTCCAAGAAATATTATTCGATTTAGCGGTGTATTTGATTAAGCGGGTAGCTTTAACCCATTAATGCTTAGCGTCCCTTTTTAGGGACGGTCCAAAAAAGGGTCTGAATTTCCCCAAAATGAACATTTCAACCAAATAATAGTGTTCAATTCGTACCTTGGTATTGTCTCAATTCGTTATTAACAGGTTGCAGCACATAACTATTCTAAAGTGTGTTCTGTAGCAGTTTTAATATGATCTTTATCAAGAATGACATCGTTCACAATCTCAAGAAAAAAAGCTAAGTTTTCAAAGTTATTCCCAGCTTCCCAGTTTATGTTAATTGCTGATTTTATTTCTTCTTATAAAATGTCTTTTTAAATATTATATCGTAGGCAGAAAAAAATGTTAGCAAAAAAAAGTATGTACTGGGGTCTATCGTAACTTTTAAGGAACGATTTTTCTTTCCTTAATAAAAAAAATATTTTTTACATGATATTTTTTTTATTATTTTCCTGTCCATTAAACACTGTTTGAAACCAGTATACAAAATATCTTTGGGAAAAAAATGTCAGGCATTAATTCGGTTAATATTGCGTCTATATGCATGGGTTCCGGGAATGCTTTATTCGTATAAGCGGGGTATTCTTTTATCCGTTACCCGATTAAGCGGGGACGACAGTATTGAGATTGTAGTTAGAAGTTTTGGAGACTGTTGTGATTAATAGAACCCAATCTATAATAAAGAAGTATAAGTTCTGTCGACGCTACTTTGGGAGTTACCTTGGTGGCAACTTTAACTCCATTTCTCTTTATATATGAAGGACAGAATGTTGCATCTTAGCTCTTTTCTCCATCGTGGGTTGAAGAATAAATGAGCTAGCAGCACCCGACTGACGGGGATTGGGATTTTTCAGGAGACTTTTGACTCTATTTATGAACTGTTATCCGTATACGAATACCAAATTTTAGAAACTAATGACAATGTATCTTTCTCTGTGCTCTTCTAAGAAGCATGTGGGGTGGCTGGCGGCCGAGTGTGGTTGCGTTTTATACTGGTAAAAAGAGTAATTTTTAAACAATTTTGGGCCAATTA
>JAXGGA010008496.1:0-56552 GCA_038373865.1 Uloborus plumipes
AGATTTGGAGAAAAAAATGATTTTTTTTTTTTAATTTGGATTCAATTTGGCGCTATTGGGCACATTTTGCGAAAAATTCACTGAATCATGTTAAAATCGGCAATATTTAGAAAATAAATCATTGTAAAACATTATTTCGCATTGATTCGTGACAAACTAAGGATGCAAATGTTTGAATTGTTATCTTGCTCACACTAATGCACTATTTTACACTTGAGGCATTTACTATGGAATTTAAACGTAAAAGGAAGTAGTGTGGCGTGCACACCAGATGTTTAAAAATTACTACAAATCAGTAAATGCTTTGTACTTTGCATCAAAACAAGAAATCACTTTGAGAAAAAGAGCGCTTGAAATTCTTGTTGTGCTGACGATTTTTTTCATAGTACTATTAAAAATTCAACAGCTAGGGATTAAACTGCAAAAACTATCGTCTGTTAGTATGAAAGCAACTGTAATTAAAAGAAAACAAAACAATGTAAATAAAATCATTTCATTGCTGCATTTTTGTTTGTCGTCTGCCAAGTTTGGCTTGTGTATCTTTGAAATCGTGAAAAATATTGTCTGCTAGTGGAGAGAAACTTTATTTGAAAGAAAAACATGTGGTTGGACCCCACACTACTTCCTTTTACGTGTACATTTTTTTAGTAGATGCCGTAAGTGTTAAAATAACGCTTGGAATGAGCAAGATGACAATTCAAACATTTACGCCCCAAATGTACCACGAAACAAAGGAAAAAATGATTTACAACAATTCATTTTCTAAATATCGCCGATTTTAACATCATTCAGTGGATTTTTCGCAAAATACCGCCAATAGCGCTAAATTGAACCCTAACTCATAAAATAATTTTTTCGCCAAATTTGTCGCCAATTTGGCGATATGTCACCAAGTTGGCGACAAGTACTTGGCGACTAAAAGCTTGGAGATATATCGCCAAGTGGTAACGCCAATTTATATCACTTCAGTCTGCTTTGATATTAACACTGATTCACCCCCAAAAGGAATAAAACACCCCCTTGGGAACATTGAAGTTCAACCAATGACCTCCCGTGACCTCCCATTAGGGCACCCCTACTTTCGCTTAGTTTATGTACAGAGGAAAACGATTTTTGCGGCTTGATGCAAGTTTTGCACAGCGATTCATATTATGTTCATCCTGCAGACATGCAAATACTGCCGTTTACCTGCCCACAGCAACGAAAAATGCAGTTACTGCTAATTACCATTGGTTAAAAAACAGTTTTTTTTCATCGGAAACCAAAAAAAAAGATGCTTGTACCATAAAACTAATGTAACATAGATTTCAAAAATGCAAAAAAATGAAAATCGAAAAATTTGCAGTTACTGCCCTTTACCTGCCCACGGCAGTATATACGAGGTTATTTCACTTGCTTCCAATTTTACAGCGGCTGCATTATATAGTGTTATATGTACAACTTTAATAAAATATTATGTATTAAGTTATGCTTATAATATTACATTTTAGCTATCAATACATATAATTCAAAAATTCACTTTTTAGAGTATTAACTAAAATAATTTCTGTTAAGATTTTTGTTGAACACATTGCACTTTTTTTCATGCATCAAATTATCTGTTCAAAGCTGTATACTTAGGTCCTAAGAGCAAAATGCTAGTATTTGTTTATGTGTAAAAATGTATTTTTAATGTATCTGGTATTATTCTTGATTTCGCAAAGTAATTGAAGCAAATGCAGCCGTATAGTTTCGTTTTGAGGATCATTCATTCTTTTTTTCGGCTCTGCATACTTGTCTGATATTTGATGCTGAATACACTGCTCTGTAACATACATCAAGTGCAATTTTTTGTAAGATAAAATTTAACAACTTTAAAATACTATATTCAAATTACAACTGATGGGCAACCTTAAGTCATAGTTCTAAATATACCTTATATGTTGAAATCAAATTTAAATAATACAGAACAAAAAGATAACTGGTTTTACTTCTAAAACATAAATGCAATGTTAAATTCAAAAACAAAGTAAATGGCAAGTTTAAAAGACAAAAAAAATAAATATATATTGTTTCTTGTTTCTGTCTAACGCTACCATTGTTACATTCACCTTGAAATTTTCTTTTCGAAAATTGTATCGAAACTATGTGCAGTGTTAACACAGTACTGCACAGTATTGTGATAGTGAAAAAAATTTCACTCAAATGTCGAGTTGCTTACCTCAGAATGTTGAGTTTTTTTTTTCTACCCAGAAAGAAATGCATATGTTCCGAAGGCCATATAAGCAGCTAAACATCCTTTTCGACCACCACACAGTTAAATAAGACGAGGTTTCTTAAGACATCTTCATGCACGTATAGTGCATATGTAGGTATGTATTTATGTATGTCGCATAAGTCAAAAACGGTATGCCGCAGAAAATTCTCGTTTGGCATGTAGGCTCTCTGAGGGTGTTCTAGTTGTGAAGTTCCCCTTGTGGTTGCATTCAAATTTGAACAAATGGGTCTGTTACCCCCTTTTTGGGGGGGCAAGTGCTGTTATGAACTGGGGAGCTTCTGGCGATGTATAGTCAAGCTTTTGGTCGCCAAGTGTTTATCGCTAACTTGGCAAAAAAAAAATGGCGAAAACATTTTCCGAATGTGGTTTTAATTAGAAGCTATTTGCGATATTTTTCGAACAATCCACTGAATGATGCTAAAATTGGCAATATTTAGAAGATTCATTGTGAAACATTTTTTTTTTTTTTTGCATTGATTTACAACAAATTAGGAATGTAAATGTTTGAATTTGGATTTTGCTCACTCTAAGGCACTATTTTAAAACTTGAGGAATTTATTCTGAAATGTAATTTTTTTGCGAAAATGTGTCTTTAATTGATGTAAGTTGCATGAATGTGAACTGTAAAGGTAAAGCGTTGATGACAACATAGTGGCGGATGGTAGTATTTTCAGCCTAATCACGTTTCTGTGTCCCCAACGATAGTCATCGCAGACGAGTGTGTTGTCACTGTGGATACAGGTCAAACACGGCAGCAATTTCGGAACTCTCTACAGATCGACAACGATACATAACGATTTAGGAGGCAATTGCCAGACTATAGTTATATCATATTCGTAGCTTCATGCCAGCTTAATGATACGTGGATGATTTGCTGCGGTCGGTACCTTTTTACCAGCAAGATAATGCCCAACCACACACTGCTGGCACTAGCTAACTTGTTCGAAAAAGTTCACAGATGCTTCCCTGGCCACCGGTCTCTCCATAACTTGAATTGATTTGAATAAATTTGATATTCTGGGATGTAATTGGACGCTGTTTAAGCTGTCTGCCACCCTCCTTCAGAGGACAAATTGTGCCAAATGGTTAACCAGGAATGAAATGCCATTCCAAAACACCACCCCTATCTGTACCTAGACTTGTTGTTTCGTGTATCGCCATTTATGGTGGTCCTATCACCTACTGAGCTGACACTTTCCTCGTTCTGTATTTTGGATAGTATTTCCAAATAAATATCACCTATTGCTTTCAGCTATATCTCTATGCTTACCAATTTTTTTCACTTTCCAGGTGAACAATTTCCAGTGTTGTATTTTTAACCCATTCACTGACCCAAGCGAAAAATGTTTTCCGCCGCAAAGCGACCGCTCCGTGCATCACTCGCCGGTTCCATTTCGCCACAGTATGATAACACTTTTCTCCTCATTTTGCTACGGGGTTTTTAATGTTGTTTTTGCAGTCGAACATGAACTTGAAAGCTATACTCGCAATTAAGTATCTGTAATTTATTTATATTTTACATTATTTATTTTTGTCAATCATTTTACAATTATTTTATTTTTGCTCATTTTTATTTATTTACTTATTTTTTTATTTACCATTCCACTAATTTATTTACTATTCTAACATAACTGTGTTAGTACTCATCGCTTTCACAAAATAAAGTGGAACATATTCCCTTTTAATATCCCTATAAGTAATTACGTGCAACAAATAGCAGAACAAGGGAATCCTAACAAACGAAAAAACTTTCATTTGTTGTTTCATTTTATCTAAAATGTAGTTATTTCTTCCAGGGAAAGGAACAAAAGTCCATTCCTTGAGCATAAGATTTTTCTTTTAAAAATAGGGGTATCACAAAGGACAAAAACTGAACTCTATTTTGACATTTACAGAAAGCACTGTCAATGAAGCCCTGCTAAACTGCTCATAACAAAGGTGCATCCCAAAGAAAAGGAGAGAGGAAAGGGGTGTCGCCTTATTCCCACGAGAACACTTCTCACCGTTGCTTGCTGTCCGAACCAAATCGGACAGTGGTATTGGAACAAAAGTGCCGCTCCAATCCCTTCCATGTGGTTATTTTACAATGAGACAATTCAAAGTGATTCGGGTACTTAAAAGGAGGTTAACTAATGCAATTTTACAGAGCATTTGACGTGCTTTAGTACAAGATCATAAAAAAAAGCTTAGCTGTGTAAATGACTTTTTAAAAGGGTAGAAGGAATCGGCGACTTTTGATGCATTGTAAACATAGCGACCAATAACACAAAGAGATATCTTTAAGTGTTGGTCCATTTATCTTAACTTCTATAGGAGTCTATATCCCACTTTGAGTGCACGGATTTTAGTAGCTCAATCGTGTGAGCTATTTTAACGATAAGCAGTTACAAAAGATCAAAACTTGCGACAAATCCCCCGTTTCCCTAAAGACTATTTACTTGAATATACCCCCCCCCTCGCCCCAAAGCCGTATCCACTTAATCTCAGTCGTATAGCTTGGAGATGCCAGAAAGAAACACTATGGGAGGTCTCCCAAGAAAGCTTTTTACAAGCCATCTGAACAGGTTTCCATTCAAGCAATAGCCAGAAAATCATTTGCCATGCGCTACCCCTTCCACATGATTTTCTTACAACAAAATGTAGTTAAAATCAGAAATTAATTTCAAAACGAGCATTACTACTGTTACATTTTGGAACATTTCATGTTCCAAAATTAAAATACAATGATTAAAAAATTAAAACACAATACAAAAAATATTGTGAAAAAATATCTTATAAATTTGGAGAATTATGATAAATTTGGCAAAAGAAGCTTTTAAATGAAGAAGGTTTAGTCGAAAAAGTAGGGGGGGGACACTGATTTAGTTCCTTTATTTTTTAATCAAGCTTGTAATAGCCCCTCAAAGAGAATATTTTTTCACTTGTTCATCAAGAGTTTAAATAACAGAAAGCAGAAGAAACAAAGTTTCCATAAAAAAAATAAAAAATAAATAAAAAAAACTTTTGTCTGATGATTTAAAGCATTATACTCGATACATGACCTACGACATTGTACTCTTTAGTTTTTCTAAGAGTACGTGAAAGGATGAAAAATCTCGATAAAATAAATTATATAACGATCACAGGTTCTTAGTATCTTATAAGTTACATCCATTTGACCAAAGAAAATACCTTTGGTACCGCTCCCCTCAAAGCACCAAAACCCAGCAGAGAAGCGAGATAACAGGGTTTGCGCCTGGAAAAACGGCCGACACAGGATCGTCAAGAGCGAAAACTGCTAGGTTCGCTGTGACGATACAGGATCGTCGCGGCCAGTTAGGAACCAAATTCTGTGGACGAGCCTACGTCGGCCGGAGCGGTTTTTACACAAAGTGCGCGGCCGATCGTGTGTCGGCCGGGGCAGGGAATGGGTTAAAGTCACATAGTTAATTAACCTTACGATGATCTACTTATTCTTCCTTACTCCACGACTTCTCCCATTAACACCTTATTCCAATAAATGTCTAATAGCTCAAATTTTGATTGCGAGCTTAAATTGTATAATATATACTTATATTTTTAATCATAATTTTTACGATGAGCCGTACTTATTTTTGCTATGCTAATATTACATGAAAGATATTAATAACGTTACTCTTAGCTATAAAAAGCATTAAACTCTTTCAGAGACAATTCCAGAAATATCTTAAGAAATTAAGTTATAAAAAAAGAAACTGGGCAAATAAACCTATGTGTTTACGCATTGGAAAATATGCGGGGAAATTGAAATTACGCTTTTTAAGTTATCTCTGTTAATACATAACCAATAATCAATATTATTTCCTTCAGCACTCTATCGAACGCAATTATTACTTTGTTCCTCATACTTCAAAATTCTTGCGGAAGATTATTCTTGCAAACATTAACTATGAATAATAACTGCTCCAGCAAAACTGTACTTTGTGAGAAAATAACATCAGTGATCTAAACCTGTTCCCGAAAACCGCATTTGTCTTTGAAATTTTGACCGATTGTTTGCTCCCTCCTTGGTACAAAAATCGATAAGATTCCACTGCGTAGGAAGCGGAAACAAATGATTTCTGTTCTGTAAACTACAAATTTAAATTGCTTACATTGCATTGTTCAATATACAAATATTTGAAGGTTCTCGTCAGGAGTAATTTAACGGTGTTTTTTTCCTCCTTTGATTTAGGTACCTTCTGCTGTTAAAGTGAACTTTTTTGTATTGATATTTTTGTGTTATGAACATTACACAAAATATTAATTAGTAAAAAATATATTCCAAAATGAAAGGAATAATTTAAACACACACAAAAACAACACACAAAACATTTATGTGAAAATTCAAATAAAGCCAACCTAAGAATCATGACAGCATCTGCCTCATTTATATGATTTCTTTAAATAATAAGAAAAAATCCTCCAATATAGAGAAAAAATCAGTTTAAATTTTGTTTGTCAGCAGTTCTACAAGAAATGGCGAATAAGCCTCATTATTAACAAGTGCCCCCAGGGAGGCTTAAGCATACTGCATTGTCTTTACAATCGAATCATCTTCTACATCTGAAAAAAGGTAAAAAACAAACAAGCATATGTACTATGTGTATTGCTTCGTACGTATACGTACACTAGTGTTCAAAATTAAGAGACTTATCAGATTTGGTTAATTTTCTCTAAAACTACTGGACTGATTTTAATGAAATTTGGTATGTAGAATTGTACATGCATTGAAACAATACAATACAAATAACCGTTCTACAAATTAAAAACACAAATAGCACTCGTTGGAGTCGGATGGTATGAAATAGCAGTTGCAAAATTGAATAAACAAATTTGGGTTAGTCGGGAGGAATGATCTATTCTAAAAAATACACAGGCCTCACAATGTGACTCGATACTTAAAATGAAGCAGTTTATGGGTTCCTGAGGCAAGCGGTTCCACGCATTCAACAATGCGATTCTCAGGCTTATGGATTGTAACCGGAGGGGGGGGGGAGTAAAAGTTACTAGTGCACTCTCAAGAGCGTCCCAGATATGCTCTACAGTGCTTATGTCTAGAAAGTTGCTAGGCCAATCTTTCCATGGAACATTCTCTCTTTCCAAAAATTCGTCGACCAAGATATATTTATTTCTTCTCACATTTTAGTTCATTAAAATAAACTAAAAACCAACAGCGCCATTGAAGAGGTGGCTCCAAGTTTACAGCGCTATACTTCGCAGCTAGCACAGACTTAAGGGGAGACTAGTAGGGATTAAGAGCCGTTTTTTTTAAGAATCAGGCAGTCAAAAAACTCGACATTTTTGATTTTGCTGAAAATTTCAGAATATAATCTTTATTTAAAATCATTAAACACGTGTTTTTTTATTTTTGCAAAAAAAATTTTCTTCTTTCCGTTTTGGGAGGTCAAAGTTGGACTTTGCTCTTTTTTTCAGTAAAAACATGCCAACTTAGATAAGCCAATACTTTTTGCTTTAGCAGTGAACCGTGGAACTGACAATTATTTTGTGTTCTACAATACCCCCACTAACTGTAAGTACCGAAATATTTATGGACGACTCTTACCGCAAAGGTCAGAGGTCACTCAAAGTTGTACGAAAAAAAGTTTTTTTATGCAACTTTGACCGACCAAATCTTATAGTGGAAACAGTGAAACACTGTAGTGTTATATATCAGTAAATACCCACTAAAGAGCACTATCCAAAAACATGAAGATATGTGTTGTTGATATTTTGCACATTGAAATATTTGACTCTGAAATTGAAGAAATTGCAAAATTACCTGACTTTGAGGGTCATTATCTTCTTGCAGCATGAGTGAAGAAATATAAAACTAGCTGGAGTAGAAGCCTTTTTTGTCCCAGAAACACAATCAGTTAACAAACCTATGGCTACTCTTTCAGTTTTTGCATAACTCAGCTCTAAACTTTGAAAAATGAGTGTTTTTCGGCGTTAAGAAAAAAGGCCAATTACTTGTTTTAAAATAGGTATTGCTATTATTTGTAGCACTATTATATCCCAACTTCCTAACTAGCTGAAATGGCATCTAAAGATGGTTATACAGTTGAAACCAAATTGAAAATGAATTCTCGAAAATACTCAGTATACGTCAAAAACCATCTTTTTTTATTTGTCCAGGCGACGTTTTTTTTTGTTATAGCTCTTTATTCCGTTCGGTTCCAACATGGTAAGCAATTTATGTACTTCTTGTCGTTTTAGTTGCTGTAAAACTGAAAAGTAATGTATCTTAAGTCTGATATAAAGTAATATATCTTGTCATATCAAGTTTATAATGTAAGAGAACATTTTGAAATGGATAATAGACCTAATCTAAAAAAAAAAAAAAATACTTGTTCAGCTGCGCCCTCTTGCTCGATGTCGTGAATGTCATCAAAAATTTCCAGACCAGCACCGAGGGGCTTTAATGTACCAAGATTTTTAGGAAGTGACATTCTGCTAAAGAGGCTTCTGATTTGTGAAAAAGTTGAGTTTTTGATGACATTCACAACATAGACCAAGAGGGCACAGCTGAACCAGGAGGGCACAGCTGAACCAAGAGGGCACAGCTGAACAGAAGTTTTTTTTTTTTTGGATTATGTTTATTGTCCATTTCAAAATATTCTTTTAGCATTATAAACTTAATATGACAGGATATATTGTTTTATATAAGACTTAAGATACATTGCTTTCCTGTTTTACAGCAACTAGAACGACAAGAAGTACATAAATTGCTTACCATGTTGGAACCGAACGGAATAAAGAGCTATAACAAAAAAAAACGTCGCCTGGACAAATAAAAAAAGATGGTTTTTGACGTATACTGAATATTTTCGAGAATTCATTTTCAATTTGGTTTCAACTGTATAACCATCTTTAGATGCCATTTCAGCTAGTTAGGAAGTTGGGATATAATAGTACTACAAATAATAGCAATACCTATTTTAAAACAGGTAATTGGCCTTTTTTCTTAACGCCAAAAAACACTCATTTTGCAAAGTTTAGAGCCGAATTATGCAAAAACTGAAAGAGTAGCCATAGGTTTGTTAACTGATTGTGTTTCTGGGACAAAAAAGGCTTCTACTCCAGCTAGTTTTATATTTCTTCACTCATGCTGCAAGAAGATAATGACCCTCAAAGTCAGGTAATTTTGCAATTTCTTCAATTTCAGAGTCAAATATTTCAATGTGCAAAATATCAACAACACATATCTTCATGTTTTTGGATAGTGCTCTTTAGTGGGTATTTACTGATATATAACACTACAGTGTTTCACTGTTTCCACTATAAGATTTGGTCGGTCAAAGTTGCATAAAAAAACTTTTTTTCGTACAACTTTGAGTGACCTCTGATCTTTGCGGTAAGAGTCGTCCACAAATATTTCGGTACTTACAGTTAGTGGGGGTATTGTAGAGCACAAAATAATTGTCAGTTCCACGGTTCACTGCTAAAGCAAAAAGTATTGGCTTATCTAAGTTGGCATGTTTTTACTGAAAAAAAGAGCAAAGTCCAACTTTGACCTCTCAAAACGGAAAGGAAAAAATTTTTTTTTGCAAAAATAAAAAAAACACGTGTTTAATGATTTTAAATAAAGATTATATTCTGAAATTTTCAGCAAAATCAAAAATGTCGAGTTTTTTGACTGCCTGATTCTTAAAAAAAACGGCTCTTAAGGCCTTTTAACATGACGCCTGCCGAGACAGTCAAAAGGAAAGGCAACACAATAGCGCTACTTAGTCACAAAGCAATTAGTTACTTGTACAAGTGTTTCTCTTTTTGCAAATGCGTCAAAAATAGATTATCCGGGTTCAAAACACACTGTTTATATATTTTCTCTTTTTTTGACTTTTTTTCCCAATAAGAATAATTTTTTTTTTTAATGCTGCGCTATCTGCAACAGTTCATGTGCCATTTCATTTTTAAGTAATAAGTCAATTATAAGTCACCCTGCATATATGTATAGCAAAAATTCTGGAGAACATTGCTAACATCAAGAAGGGTACAAAAATATTCCTTTTTAAACATCTCGCGTGTTTCATTAACTTTCGAGAGCGTGAATGTTTGACACTGCGCCATATCGCGTGATTCATACAATACTTTTCATTTTAAAATGTAGTAATGTAACTTGCTTAGTTTTGTACTTTTATTTTTAATGCAGTTCTAAGTCATTTACTTAATGCTTGTAAAATAAATTCTTTTGTTTCCTCTTGTGTTTTAAAGTTTTTCAGTCTATTTATGCAAAGGAAGGACATGCATTATTTTAAATTAAAAAATGCGTTTTAATTGCTTTGCTTTCCACCATGTTTTCTAACTGTAGTTCGCTTAACAATTAACAAGAGATACTTATTTTTCTATTTTATTCAATTTTTAAAAGCAATTATTGTGTTTTTTTTTTAGGAAAATAAAGTTTTCCATAATACTGCCTCCCAAATTAGGTGAAACCTGTTTATGCATCTCATTTGCAACTGAATGAATAAATATATCCGAAACTTTGGAGCAATGTACATAAAACAGTTATTGCAGTATGTGCCATATAAAGTTGAATGTGTTTAACGCAACGAAGATTTACTATAGAAAGCTCTCTCTTGACGGAAAAGTCTGCTCATGCAGATAACAATACACCAGCATTTTATGCTTTAAAAAACTATCATACTGTCTGATAATCTTAGGTAAAACCTTCTGCTCATTTACGCATGCGTCAAGTCTTCTCTGATCTTACCAATATAGGGGTGTTGGGTAAGATAATAATATGAAGAAAAAAATAATGAAAATCAATTTGAGCCGTATCAAACAACGTGGAACTATGCTAATGTCAAACACATGGTTCAGTTGAATATGTCAAAAGGATATAACAAATGCAAGTTTTAAATTGAAAACTTGGAAAAGTTATCACCCACAACCCATCTATCCTTTTTTAAGGGGAACTTTTCTCGAGTGCCAGCCTCAGTTTTAACGGACAGACAGTACACACATTGCAAATAAGGGTTCAATAAGGAATGTGTTTACCTTTAGTTTAAATGCATTATCGGCATAGACTCTTAGTGCTGTAAAGTAAGTTTTTGAATATGGAGATGAGATACAAAGTCTAGACTCACTAAAAAAAAACAAAGTGTAAAGAATGCAACCAATAAAATGTTGTAACGTAACGCATCGCTTTGAACAGGTTGCAGTATATTAATCTTACTATGATGATGAAGTTTTACTAATTTATGAGTAAGGCTACACTAGAAGCTTACAGATAAGCTTCTAATGTACTGACTGCTCTGAAAGCTTACAGAGAAACAGTTTGAAAGGATACCAATTTGCAAAGGCCAACTTTAATCAAAGTTTCTTAAAATATATTTTTTAAGTGCTTAAATACAAGTACACTATTAAACTAAATTACTTTAAAGTACTTGTAGGTTTGAAGGATATGTTCACATGACTTCTTATATGGACGTTTCTTTGTAAGATCGTGATTTCCTATACAGAAGCTGCCCAGGCATAGCTTTTTGGCATGTTCGATTGATCTAAAGATAAATATAAAGAAATAGATACTGATTTCAAGCCTGTTTTCTTCGCGCTAGTTTCATTTATTTATTTGTTTACTTATTCATTTGTTGAAAAATATTTTTAACTATAAAATGTGTTTCATTGCAAAAATATATATACATTTTTTTCACTTTGCCTCAGGGATTTTTGAGGGGAAATGTTTCCACCTTTATTTGGAGGTACAATATAAATGCTAAAAATAGAATATGTCAGCTACAATGTCTACGTCTTAAAAATTAGATGTTGAATAAAATTGAAATGCAGCTACACTTTCACTTATTTTAATGAAATACCTTCAGTCCCAATAACTTTCTATTCAGAAAGAAATAATCTGGGAACCTGATGCTATCTCTTTTCTCAGTCAAACTGCTTCGGAGATTAATTTAACCAATTAGTAAATCTGCTTTGATGATATGTTGCGCTACGCTAATGAGAAACCGCGAAGTTCATTTAGCCTGCAGTCATCACCAGTTCCAGTAATGCCTTTTAGCACCGTTAAAAACAGTGCTAACGAGGTTCGCTTAATTAGCCCTAAGTCTTGAATTTGAGGATTCTATGAGCAATCGAGATTTTTTCCTTTCTTCATTGCAAGAATAAGGTAAGATTTATTACATTTTAAAAGTTGTGAAAAACTTATTTTTTATTTTATTTCTGTAAAAAAATTTATTTTGGCGAAGTGCACATCCTAACCCAGCCAAAAAAAATCTGCAGAAAATCTTTTAAAAAAATCTGCAGAAAATCAGAGCATATTTGGAACAAGCTTTCCGCAGAAAATTTGCAGTTTTTATCTGCAGATTTTCCGAAGAAAGCTCGTTCTAAATTTGCTCTGATTTTCTGCAGATTTTTTACAGAGATTTTCTGCACATTTTATGCAGAAAGCTTGTTCCAAATATGCTCTGATTTTCTGCTGATTTTCCTCAGAAAGCTTGTTCCAAATGTGCTCTAATTTTCTGCAGATTCATTGCACCAATTTTCTACAGATTTTTTAAAGAAAGTGTTCAAATTTGAAAGATTTTTTACAAAACCTATAAAATTGCTTACATATATAGAAAAGTAGTATATATATATGTATATTTATAGTAAACTGATTCAAACAATTTTTAAAAAATTAGAAGTAGCCTGTTTTTAATTACCAGGGATCAATCCAGGATTTTTTTTTACCAGGGTTTTGTTTTTTGGAATTTGGTGAAAAACAGTTCAGACTTTTGTGAAAACTAATGTGCAACTTATTGAAAACTATTGTAATTTTGTAAAAAAAAAAAAAAAAAATTATTTATTTATTTATTGCTAATTAAAAAATATTCACTATTTATCACAGAATTTTATTTTCGAAGTCCAATACGGACCGATTTTACTGCTAAACAGTATTGTCTAAATCGATAAATTCAAAAAAATTAGTTTGGAACGCACTTTCATAAAACTGAACGATAGTGTCTAAGCTAAAACATTATTTATTAATGAAATAGAATGTGGGACTGATTATTATGAGTTAAATATTTTTTGGTTGCATTTGCATTAAAAAAATTAGCCGTTTGGTTAATTTTTAGGGCCTTTGAATACTAAATACGGCCTTTAGAGGGGCCCCTACAAACATATCTTAAAAAAAAGGCCTTTATAGGGGCTTTTTAGGGCCAGTGGGAGCCCTGAAAATAGTAAAAAACTCGCGACAAAACAAAACAACAAAGCAATAATCGGCGAACAAGGGTTGCTTTGGCAAGTAAAAAGGCTACCAGTTTTGGCCAGTACTTTTAGTGGGAATCTAAAAGAAGATTGCACCAGATTAAGAAACATAAAAAAAACTCATCAAATGCAAAAAAGTATCAAAATATTGTTAGTACTTACTTCCGAATTGCAAAAAATTTGCAGGATAGAAGTTCCGGTCCCATAATATTTCTAGGGTTCGGCTTTGGTCCCATTCTTTGATTAAAAAGTCCTCTCGCTGAAAACTGCAGCAATCAGCAGGCAAACAATCTTTTAAAGGTAGGATAGAATAGCGATTCTCTTCATAAAAATGGATTAGTACATATAAACTTTTAAATTTCTCGGCGATTTGAGCCATTTTCGAACCTAATTCTTTCAATACTCAACGATTCAAAATTCAAATTGTTGGCGTTGAGTGCACACGCGGTTAACTGCACATAGCCAGTTAACGGTTATGACCACGGGATGTTGATTGTTGAAGAAAACATGTAGTCTTTGAAAACTGTCCCAAAAAACATTTTGCATTTATATCTCATTTATTTTGGTGAAGTAAAAATTTCCACTGTAGAAAGTAAATGATAAGAATATAATTTAGCATAGTACATTAATTTACATATTTAACTACTACTACTTTCACATTACTGCTTACAATCTTGTTGAAATTTATCAATCGCTATGGAAATTTTAAAAAGATCTTTTTAGGATCAAAATTTTGTTTACAGTTTTGTTATTGTGAAGTATTTTTTTTTTTTTTTTTTTTTTTGCCACTTCTTTTACTTTGCAAAAGAAAATAATCATGAAACTACCCATTTTAGCTTTTCGTAATAGAAATCTACTATAATTTTAAAATGTAGGCAAATTAAATGTTTTGCTGACCATAAAAATCTTCAAAATATTTGGAGGCTATTAAAAAGAATTTATTGTGAAAATGTTTGAAAATACTAAGAGAAAGCTTTTTTTTTTTTTTTTTTTCGTGTGTGTTGATTTTCTGTTAATCAAATTGAAGACAAAATACAGATTTTTTAAACCTTTAAAAAATCTGCACAATATTAAGAGAAAACTAAAAAGGATAATATTTCTGTGGATTTTCTACAGATTTTATTGAAGACAAAATGCAGATTTTTTCCCTCCTCTGAAAATCTGCAGAAATCTTTAATAAATCTTCAAAATAAATTTATTTCTGCAGATTTTTTGCAGATTATTTTTAGCTGGGAAGCAACATTCATATCTGTAAAGTAAACGTTTTTAAGGCATGATCGCAAAAGATGATACATTTTATGAGAAAATGGTATGTGTTAAGTTTTATTTTATTTGTATAGTTATGCATTTATGCACTTATTTTTAGTCTGGTTTATTTTTTGAGTTTTTGACGAAAAAACATATCGGTATATAGAAAATAACCTTATGATGACTAACGTGTTCAAAATTATTTTCCATTTTCCCCTTCAATTGCTGCTTTTACTCTTTACTATAATCTGAAAAGAAACTAAATGTTTCTGTATTTTTTATTGCTGACAATATTATAATATAAATCCATATACTGCCATTTCTTTTCAATGCTGTGTATCATGCATTATCCCAAAAAAGGTTAGGAGAAAAAATCAGCTTGTTAATTACAAAATTAACTAATACTGCAAACCATCAGAAATAAAACAAGAAGAAGTTTAAAAACACAAATTGATTTGAAATTTGCATTACAAATCAGTTGTTGTGGAAACGCTGTTCTTTAATACTTGAGAAGCAAACCAATCATGTCTGGTGACAAACTAGCATTGATCATCAGGAGCATCTAAAAGTCCCTTATCGTTGCAAAATTTAAGAAACATGATGGCTGCTGTCCACTTTTCTCAAGCATTTTGAACATTCTGTCAAATTATCAATTTGTACAGAAAAATATCATCATAGAAAAGGCACGGTATTGTTGATTGCAGCAACTTTGTCTTGCTGTTTGAACAAGAAACGGTAGAGCAATTGACCTTGCATAAAAGGTTCTATGCCGCGCTCCCACCCCTGCTCATAGGCTATATGCCTCTCTGGTGACTCGACAGAGTAATATAATTCACATAAAATATTATTTACTTAGGGGAGACTGGGGACGGTTGTGACGCGGGGCGGTTGTGACAGTCGTCAT
Source organism: Uloborus plumipes (assembly GCA_038373865.1). Lineage (NCBI taxonomy): Eukaryota > Metazoa > Arthropoda > Arachnida > Araneae > Uloboridae > Uloborus > Uloborus plumipes. The sequence continues at coordinate 15,615 of JAXGGA010008496.1, forward strand.
ATTAGCTAAACCATAATTAATACCTGGTTGAAGCAAAGAGAGAGAGTATCAGCATGTTTGTCTGAATGTGTGTCAAAGCATTGCGGTAGCCATCGAGCGACATTAACGCTAGCAGAGGGGTCGGTTACTTTTTAACAGTCAAAAGTAAGTTTTTTTGTTCGATGTCTTTTAGTAATTCCTGTTGAATGGGTACAGATAGAGAAATGAAATCTTTCTCCCCGTTAGTAGTGAACCTTAATAGGGAAATAGCAGTGATTAGTTTTTATGTAGGCTATTTTGTATCGCCATGGCGATTGCTGTTTTCAAAAGTAGTGGATTGGGGTCGGTTGTGACAAATTGCGTGGGGACGGTTGTGACACGAGTAAAACATGTTTTTATCATATTTGATGCCCATAATACGCTTGGAGAAGACAGAAATAGGGCAGTGTGACCTAATGAAATATAAAAAAGCTTATAAAGAAGTGAAACTTTTTTTCTTTCGGACAGCTTTGGAAATGCAATGTTAATCGTAAGTCTTTACTACGAAACATTCATTCGTAAACGCGATGGAGCCGGCCGGAGCTGTCACAATGAAAACAACGTGTGCATAGGTTATATTGCTCATAATAAAGTGCTTTTGAGCTTACATATACGCTGAAAGCAGATATGAGAGTAAAATGGCTACTGAGAAATGGTTCCGTTCATTTATGAATAGAAATGTTTCACGTCTATTCGTATAGCTCATGCAACTAGCCTTTCAAGAGTAACAAGCTTCAATAAAACAAATAAATGTGGAATCTTTCTTGGATACTTGAGAATTGTTATGAACAGACACGGTTATGACCCACAGGATGTGCATAATGTTGCCAAAACAGACGGTACGAAATTCCAAAAACCTGATATTTTTGTAAGACTTGGTATAAGGCTTCTTCAACTGAACAAGACACATTGTTAAATGTTAAACTTTCCCAGATGAAGGTTATGTTGAATTACGTTTAATATTACTTGAAATTAAAAGTGATCTAGACTGTTTGGCTGTATTTTTGAACTTGTCACAACCGACCCCAAGCACTGTCACAACCGTCCCTGGGGTGGGGTCGGTTGTGACATTTTTTCCTTTTTTGTTTAATTTGGTCCTGTGAGTTAACTATTGTACTTAGGGAGAAAATTTTAGTGTTTATAAGCAGGCAAATAAACACTTTAACATAAAAACAACTTTAAACCAGCTCACATTCATTGCTAAGGGATCTATGGGGGAGCAAATGAAAATTGTCACAACCGTACCCAGTCTCCCCTACAGATAAATAAATCCAAGAAGTAATTTTATTTAATTTATGTTGCAGAAAAATTGTAAGTTAGCAATGAATAAGTCATGAACATGTCTGCAAAGGAAGTTTGTTTTTATCGCAAAAAAAAATTTTGTATATTTAGTCACAACATTTAAAAAATGAAAAAAAAGTTTACGTCTCAAACATTCATCATTTCAACCTCTTTTTTTTTTTTACTGAAATGCTGACTGCAGCTCATGCGGCAATATTTTGCATACAGACTGAGTTAATTTTGAACACAAATTCTAACTCTAAACAAATAGAAGTTTTCGACACTTAAGCAATATCGCAAAGTGGATTATCAACTCACGGAATGTATTTTAACGCTACTGCAGTCAGCATTCACTCAAAATCTCGCATAAAAGCTACAAAAGTCAAACACAAAAACATACAAGATATTTTCCTTAAAATAACACATTCAATTATCTTTCTTCATTGTATTAATCAGGTAAAATACACATTATGCTTATAGATACGTATGGCTTAGAAAATATTCTTTTAGATGCAATATAGTGCTTAAGAGTGCGTGCTTATAATCTTAAAATAATTATGTCAAGGCAAAATAACACAGCAACATTCAGAAAAATTCTCAATGAAAATATATTTGCTTGGTGATATGCTGTTTTAATTCTTAAGAAAAAATAATAAGACTTACTTATGGTACTTGCAAAATATTTTATGCCCTTTAAGAAGATTGTTGACTTGACATGTTCTTTAAAAATAGCATGCAAGCTTAATCTACAAACCATATTGTCATTACTTTTTTTAAAATTAAGATTATATCTTTTGAAATTAGACATTGAATATTTAATATATATATATATATAGCTATACCTTGTAGTTAAGGCTAAAATTAATTAATTATTTCAGAAAACGTATAACTGACATTTGTTCACAATGTTGGTTTTCACGAAGTGAGTGGTTAATACTGTAAATATATTTAGCACCATCACAGCAGAAGTGCCCAATTTAAAAAATAAGAAATATCTGAGAAATATGAGAAGTAATACTTCTAAAAGTGTACATCACATTTTAAAACCTAGTAGCAATTGATAGCTAATTTATGACACCAGACATTTAAAACCAATCAGATCAATTCACTATACAAATAATTATTTCAGGCAAATCAGACTTAAGAGGCAGTTTTTATTACAGTCAGACAGGTCAGATACATGCCATTTTTTATTTCGCTCAAAATTTTGTAGTTGTTTCTTCGAATGATTTTAGAAAACACGTATTTTTTTTTTCTTTTTACCTCCAAAAGATTCTGGGGACCTGTAAAAATTCCGAAGGTTGTTTCCGACCAAGTGTTTTTCTAAAAAAAGTTTCTTTATTAAAATTCAATAATCTCAGCTCTTTGAGCATCAACCGAAGTATTTTTCGCAATTACTTCATCACATTTAATGTCCAAATCAAAATATATTTTAAATTTTATAGCTGACCATCGGGAGATACTCTCAGGGGCGGCCAAACTTCTGAACAAGTCATGTTTGAGGCCCCCTAGCTCCCTTCACAGGGTTGGGGTTCAGAAACAATTTTAGCATGAAACCTAGTTAGTACTATATATTAGGGTGGGCCGAAAAAACACTTTTTTTTATTTCGAATTTGTAATAGCGCGGAAAAGTTGCGAATTATGAAGACAAAAAGAAGGAAAAAAAAATTATCGAAATCGGTTGATATCTTCCGATCGCGCATAAGGCCTAAAGTTTGACAAAAATTGAAAAAACTTCATTTTCGCAATTTTTTTTAAAAATTTTTGAATTGGATGTTTTCGAAATGTAATAGTGCGGAAAAATAGCTAATTGTAAAGACAAAACGAAGGAAAAAAAAATTATCGAAATCCATTGATATCTTCCGATCGCGCATAGGGCCTAAAATTTGACAAAATATGAAAAAAACTTCATTTTTGCGATTTTTTTTGAAAAAATTTTGAATGAAATGTTTTCATAATTTTTTCGCGCGAAAAAATTTATAATTATGAAGACAAAAAGAGGGATAAAAAGGAGGAAAAAAATTATTGAAATCTATTAATATCTTCCGGTCGTGCCTAGGGCCTAAACTTTGACAAAATATGAAAAAACATCAATTTTTCGATTTTTTGTTTAATTTTTTGAATTAGATGTTTTCGTAATGCAATAGTTTGTAACGTTTACTAATATAGCCTTAAAACATTGTGCTTTGATTTTGTTTTGGTCATTTAATATCTTCCGGTCGCGCATTAACCCCAAAATTACCCAAAATAATAATTAAGAAAAAGTTACATTTTTACGCGTTTTTGGTTTTTGATGAATATTTTTTTGTGAAACAACCGTATTATTTTTAAAGAAAGACTGACAATAATATAGAAAAACAAACTACCACAGGTTCAGTCGATATTATTCAGTTGCGAAAAGCCTTAGAAACTCTCATGCGTAGACGTCGGGCAGCAATGCAGGTAACGTCACTCGCCTGGCTACGGCTCTCTTCCACTCCATCGCCGCCTTCCTAGGACCACGTCAGCTGTCTGCCTATATTGTTTTTTCAGTCTGCTTTTCTATGTAGTAATCGCAGTGTACTATTATTTTGTTCAATCTAGCTTTTTTCATTTTGAAATTTTTGTAGTCTTCTGCAATGATGTAGGTTTTTGCTCTGTGTGAACTCGGTGATTTAACGAAAAAGTTATACAATTGCCGGGCCAAATAACAAGACAAATACTCTAATAACAAGACAAATATTTGGCTGCCCCACTTTCGGTACTCCAAAAGAACTGTCATCAAACAAGCCGTCCACTGGCAAGGACATCATTAGGTGCCGTACTCAAGGAAGGTTAAATTTGGCACTAGAAATTAATAATGGTGTCTTCGCCAGTAGGCAGTTAGTTTGATGGCAGTTCTTTGGAGTGTCAAAAGTGGGGAAGCCAAATATTTGTCTCGTTATTAGAGTATTTGTCTTGTTATTACATAACTTTTTGTTAAATCACAGAGTCCACACACAGCAGGAAACTACATCATTACAGAAGACTACAAGAATTTCAAAATGAAAACAGCTAGATTGAACTAAATAATAGTACACTGCGATTACTACATAGAAGCGCAGAGTGAAAAAACAGTATAGGCAGACAGCAGACATGGTCCTAGGAAGGCGGCGATGGAGTGGAAGAGAGCCGTAGCCAGGCGAGCGACGTTGCCTGGATTGCTGCCCGACGTCTGCGCATGAGAGTTTCTAAGGCTTTTCGCAACTGGATAACATCGACTGAACCTGTGGTAGTTTACTTTTCTATATTATTGTCAGTCTGTCTCAAAAAATACTACGGTTGTTTCACAAAAAAATATTCATCAAAAACCAAAAACGCGTAAAAGTATAACTTTTTTAATTATTATTTTGAGTAATTTTGGGGTTAATGCGCAACCGGAAGATATTAACTGACCAAAACAAAATCAATTTAAGGCTATATTAGTAAACGTTACAAACTATTGCATTACGAAAACATCTAATTCAAAAAATTAAACAAAAAATCGAAAAATTGATGTTTTTTCATATTTTGCCAAAGTTTAGGCCCTAGGCACGACCGGAAGATATTAATAGATTTCAATAATTTTTTTCCTCCTTTTTATCCCTCTTTTTGTCTTCATAATTATAAATTTTTTCGCGCGAAAAAATTATGAAAACATTTCATTCAAAATTTTTTCAAAAAAAAATCGCAAAAATGAAGTTTTTTTCATATTTTGTCAAATTTTAGGCCCTATGCGCGATCGGAAGATATCAATGGATTTCGATAATTTTTTTTCCTTCGTTTTGTCTTTACAATTAGCTATTTTTCCGCACTATTACATTTCGAAAGCATCCCATTCAAAAATTTAAAAAAAAAATCGCGAAAATGAAGTTTTTTCAATTTTTGTCAAACTTTAGGCCTTATGCGCGATCGGAAGATATCAACCGATTTCGATAATTTTTTTTTCCTTCTTTTTGTCTTCATAATTCGCAACTTTTCCGCGCTATTACAAATTCGAAATAAAAAAAAGTGTTTTTTCGGCCCACCCTACTATATATGGGTGATTCTACAAAAATGGGCAAATTTGTGTTCCATACTGATTGCTCTTTTTGTTTTTAATTTAATAAAAAACTATTTTGGGAATATTTTTATGCGTCGTTTGTTCTATAATTTCCGTTATCAACAATGTCAATATTTAATTATTATTCATTTAAAAAAATGGATATTAGATTGAAATGTCATCCACATGCCCTGTCCCATAGGTGCCATTTTCGCAATCAATGGAATATAGATTTAAAAAAAAAAAAATTAATTTTTTCTCAAGAGTTTTTTATTTATAAATATGAATGTGTGCAAGATGTAAATCACGTAAAAAGCAAAATAATATGAAAATAATACCTCTAAAAGTTAATCTAAACTTTGTCCCAGCGATTATCAGTCATCCACATGTCTAAAAAGTATAGATATTTTTCTCTGAAATGTTATATTTCAAAATCTGGCAACACATCTTAAAACAAGGCATGGAACCTTGTTATTCCTGGATGAGGATTAATTTTGCTGTTCTGCAATTACTTTTTGATAAAAAGCAAGCTAAACTCAACTTTCAAGGCGAGTGTTTTTTATCTTTGTCATTAACATGCCCCACAGAATGCATGTAAAATGTACATGTAAATAAATTTTGACAATGAATAATCCTAAGGCTTACATTTGTGAGTTCTAATTCGAAGTGAAGCCGAAAAATGTTCAGATATGACTTTTTGAGAACACAATTACTTGTGTTTTGTCATTCACATGCCCTTTTTCTATTGTCATTCACATGCCCCAATATAAAACACGTGGATGAATCAAAAGCCAAACTATGACAGTACAATGTTTAAAAATTATGTCTAACAGTTTACTGGTTAAAAAATTTCATTAATATACCTATTGTGTTTGTGTTACTTACTATGTTATATTCACATACCCATTGTGTCATCCACATGTCCTTTTTATCATTCACATATGCCTTCAAAAAATAAAAATGCAAAAATACAATAAAATACAAACATTTAAGCTCTGCTGATATTCTATTTTAATTATGTAACTTATCAAGTGCTTTGCTGATTTTTTTCATATTTTTAATTTTAAATTAATTTTTTGAATTCTACATGTTCGAAATATTCCCGTATTTGTAGAATCACCCATATATTACCTAAATCGATCATTCGTTGCAAGGCTAATGCTCAGTTATGCCTAAAAATAGCCCTTTTTGTACGTACCCAGACGAAAATGTGCACACTTCGTGACATAATATCTCTGTATTATGATGGTCAACAGAAAACTTGATGATTGTATTTTAAACTAGATTACGTATATTTTTACAAACAAGTGACAGACCTATGGGCAAATGTCCTGGAGGCTCATAAAGTGCACCTCAATATAAGAAAAGTGTTTGTGTTAACGACGAATCTAGTTAGTTTTGTACACTTCGAGATCTTCGCGCACTGAGGGTCAGCAGGGAGCTTGAGGAGGGTATTTTCAACAAAAAAAAAGTGAGACTGATGGGCAAATGTCCTGGTGGCTTTTAAAGTACACCTCAAGATGAGAAAACTGCATGTGTCTAATTTTCGACGAGTCTAATTATTTTTACTCGAGTTATATATTTTGTCACACACAAATTTGCATATTTATTTATTTCACACTCCAGGGTACCCCGTACCTACCACAGCTCCGTTGTTTCAAATTTGCATAGACATTGTATACTCAACTATGCCCCTCTCAAATTAAATCTCAATAATCACCGTTGTGCTAACCTTGGGGCGAGGTCTAAACCCCGATGTATTGGTTGAATTGAAAACGGAATAGTTCATTTTACTTTTTTGAAATACGTATTGAGTGCTTAAAAGGAAATTGCACGTATTTCTGTCACTTGTTTGTGAAAACACACATACTCTAGTTTAAAATACACTCAACAAGTTCCCTATTGACCCTCAGTGCACGGAGACATAAGACAACGAAGTGTACACAACTAACTAGATTCGTCTTTAACACATGCAATTTTCTCATCTTATGGAACACTTTATGAGCCTTCAGGGCATTTGTTAATAGTTCGGTCACTTGTTTATGAAAATTCACACACTCTTATTTAAAATAATCTCATCAAGTTCAATGTTGACCCTCATCATACATTGATAAAAGGTCACGAAGTGTCCTTTCCGTTTCTGTATTTAAAAAAGGGCCACTTTTCGTCACCATTGAGGATCAGCCTTGCAAGTAATGATCGATTTAAGTAATTTATGTATCGTACTAACTAGGTTTCATGCGAAAATTGTTAGTGACACATAGTGCAGGGAGCTAGGGGGCCTCAAACATGACAATTTTTCACTATCTTCAGCGAAGTTTGGCCGCCCCTGACAGGATCCCCGACTGTCGGCTATAAAATTTAAAATATATTTTGATTTGGACACTAAACGTGACGATGTAATCGCGAAAAATACTTTATTTTATACTGAGATAATCAAGTTTTTAAAAAGGTCGATTTTAGAAAAGCAAACTCCGTCTAAACTTTACGAATTTCTACATGCCCCCATGTGGGGGGGGGGGGGGAGGAGAGAAAGAGAAAAAATACGCGTCTTCTGAAATCTTTAGAAGAATCTACCCTAAAAAATTTAGCAAATGTTGTATATCCGGACTCCTGATTTCTTCCCGGTTCTTATAAAAATTACCTCTTAAACAGTATTTTATAATTTTGACAATTTTTATTTAAAATGTGAACATGAGAAAATTACAAATCATTGCTACCCATGTGTGATCAATGAAGCAATTACACCACACATATATATTTTATTAGTGCCATGATTGAGTTTTTCGCCTGCACCCATAGTCAAAAATAGGATTTATTTTAAACAATTTTTGCAAAAAAAAAAAAAAAAAGAAAAGCATAAAAGTTTAAATTTACACTCAATTGCCTGAATTAAGAAACTCTGTCTACAACTTCCAATTGTTTATGTGCAATTTGATTCACCAATATCTTTTTTATTGTTACAACTCATCGAAAGTTGGGAAAATTCACATGAATTAATTCTTAATGAGACTAAACTCAGATGCAAGAAAAGCTTCTCTCTTATTTGATGTTTTTACCTTTTTCTCTGATTAAAAAATTTAGTAAGACATAGCTCTATTCATAGTTTCTGTCTTTTCAGGCAGAACATTGACAGCAATGGCAATTACGAATCTTTTTTTTTTTTTGACTTAAAAGCAAAAAATTCGTCGTCTATATGAAGCTTTATAAAATATCTTGTTTCGACTTTTTAATTTTATATAAATATGCCTAATTTATAACTTCGTGGTTTTCTGTTAAATGGAGCATGCAATGTCAAAATTTGTTTCGTAAAGATATTTTTAAATATTACTAAATATATATATATATATATATATATATATATATATATATATATATGTATTTTTTTAAGAAGAAAAGGAACGAGTGTGATCTGAAAGAAGATAGTATATAAATTTATTAAAGGGCTATTTAACAAAGCAGCAATGTTTTTGAGAGAGAGTTCACAAGTCGTTCAAATTTTACTACACCAAAAAATGGATTATTATCAAATGCGTTTTCTTTCTTTTTCTTCTTTCTTTCCCAAAATATTCAGAAAAATCAATTCATGCGTTTATAAAACTGACGATCCATTTGTAAAACACTATAGAAACACAATATATTTTGTTTCAAAATTTATATAAACTGTTTTGAGCGCCTAATTTTAAAACTTACGTACTTACCGATAATGAGAGTCATTATTGCACGTTCCAGTACACGTAAAAAACAAAATAATCGCTTGTAAATTAGTTACTTTATTTTAATTAGGATCGAAGTATTGCATTTTATCCTTGTTATATACTTAACACTACATCAAACTAATTTGTTTTACCACCCCTTGCGAAACAATATTTTCTCCATAGTATGTAAAACAAACAAACAATGTATTGCTAAGGTTTATTTACTGTTAATAAATAGGGATGTACTACTCATTAAAATTATACACTCTTCTCTTCTACATATTTTCAGTTGTACAACTTGGTTTGATTTATTTATGCTCAATGTAACATCACAATGTTAAGTCTGAAGTTTTATGCATACGGACTTCTAAAACAAGGACTTACGATAAATATTGTTTCAAACCAGTCCTGACCAGTCGTTTAAATTTTACTATGCCAAAAATGTATTATTATCAAATGCGTTTTATCTATCTTTTTTTTTCTTTATTTCCCAGAAGTTTCAAAAAAGTCAATTCATGCGCTTGTAAAATTGACGATCCATTTGTAAAACACTATAGAAACACGATATGTTGCATTTCAAAATTATTATTTATAAGCTGTTTTGAACTCCTAATTTTAAAACTTAAGTACTTACTGAAATTGAAAGCTGTAATTGCACGTTCTAGTACATTTTAATAAACTAAAATAATCGCTTGTAAATTAGTTACTATATTTTAATTAGAATTGAAGTCCTGCATTTTTCTCCTGTCATACTTAACACAACATCAAACTAATTTGCTTAACTGCCGCTTGCGAAACAATATTTTCTCAGTAGTATGTAGTTTATAAAAAAATAAAACAATATATTCCTATCGTTACATTTACTGTTAATAAATTAAGATATGGTGATCATTAAAACTATACACTTTTCGCTTATATATATTTTCAGGGGTACCGCTTGGTTTTAATTACTTAAGCTCATAGTAACATCGCATTGTTTAGTCTGAAGTTTTATGTATATGGACTATTAAAACAAGAACTTACCATAGATATTGTTTTAAAAAACAAATAAATATAAAAAACAAAATAAAATGTTCGTTTTAATTATTAATATGAAATCAAACATTGACATTGATTTTATGTGAGATTTTACTTGAGTCCTTTTCTTTCTTAATTGAAATGAACTTTTCTCAATTTATATTAAAGCAGTCCTCTTTCTACTCAGATTAGAGGAAGGATAGAATCTTACCCGAAACTCATGAAGTTGAAAAGTTCGAAACAATATTTGCTGGTTTGTAGCCATTTGTAAGTATAGCAGTTAACCTAAACTAGTTTAAATGCTTGTTTATTTTAATGTAGTATATTTCGTAGGGTAGTCTCAACGCGTGTATATTTCACTTTGAACTAAAATTATTCGTCAATTGAAAGCATGTGGTTGTTAACATTCCGTCAACAAGCCATGAGAAAACTTTACACGATATGTACGTAATAAATCAGCAGTTTTCAACATCCCCTGATAAGAATTAATGAATAAATGCATACATTTAGGTATAAAATTAACTAAAAGTAAACAACGACAAATCACACAAGATTGCAGATTATAGCATATACGTTTTTTGGGGATTCATGGAACTTCTTTTTCAGTGTAAAGAAGTGAACTTTTGACTGAAAAAAAAACGTATCCTGAAAAAAAATTTCGAAACGTCTCTGATTACTTCCGAGTGACGATTTTACGGGTTTTCATCATTTTTAGTGAAATTCAAATATTTTTACGAAAAAAAATCCTAAATTGCTGCATGTTACATTAATACAGACGCCTCGTTGTTGTGAAAAATATGTTTAGATACAAAATTTCATTTTGTTTTTATATTAAGAATTTTTATTAAGTATTTTTCTCTCAGAACAATTACGACCCCCTTCAGAATGGCTTAAATACTAAACAGGACAAATACAGTTTCACAACGTTGTTGGAAAATAAACAGCTAGTGATTTGTTTGCGAATCAGCATTAGCTTTGGCCAAATGTGCTAAAATGCTTTCTAGGTAAATTAGGATGGTGCTAAGGTCTTACAAAAAATAAATTTAAGTTTTTGCAGGCGAAAAACTATTTCTGAACATTCCCCTAAAATAGATGGTGTGAAAGCCAAATATGTCCAAGTTACACTTATCTCACAATATGTACATTTTGAAAGTAATAGCTACCAAATTTACTCCTTTTGAAATGTAGATGTTGCACTAATAGATCTTCGTATTTTGTCTTAAGCCCGACTAGTAAAAATTTATGTAACCGAAAATGTTTTCAAAAAATAACAAGGTACCGAAACTTCATTTCACGTTTGCGTGTAAACCATTCAATGAATCTCATTAGTTTAGGAGATTTTGCGAGGAAAAAAGTAATGCAAGCGAAGTATTACCTTCTTTTTATAGCATCGCGTGTTTCATTAGTAACAATGTGCGCGTGAAGATTTGACACTACGCCATATTGCGTGACTCCTGGAACTCTTTCCATTTTAAAATATACTAATGTAACCGACATGATTTTCGAGTTCATTCTCGTAATGCTGGATAGGAGTTTGTGTGAATTATTTGTAACAGAAATTGCTGTTGTTGGATTATTTATATTTTCTTTAACAACTTTTCGTTTTCGCTTACAAATATAAAATTAATTATTTTTCAAATCGTGGGAATTTTATTACTATTTCTTTAAACAAAAAATAAGTTTCCGAAATCAAAATTTATGACCTTGCTTCCTTTATGATGAATGTTTGAAGCATTAACTTTCATGTTACACAAGTGAAATGGCGAGATAAGATTTAATAAAAACTCGATCATTAGCAGGTAGCCGTTTTTTTTCGAATCATTTGCATTATCTTACTGTACAGTTCAGATTATGCTGCTTGATTTTGAAGTGCAAAAGTATTTTATTGTATAACTTTTATGTATGACTTTATTTACAAAGAATTAGTAAAAAACAGCATATCGTCTGTGTTATTACTGAAAACAATGCGCCTATTAATGAGAGAGTTAAAATTTTGGAAAGAGCAAAGTAATATTAATCCAATGCCAGTAACCATGCTGGGTACCTTGTCTAGTTGTCAGGGGTTCGAAGCGAGGGCGGGGGGTGCAGGGTTCGAATCTCAGGCATGTATATACTTTTCTCTCCTGTGCTTTCTTTGTATGAATGTGTTGTTAAGTTGTGAATGGTTGGCCAACCCTATATACTGGTCTTTATGGCATGTGTGTGTTGTGGAAGTCGGACTTCACACCAAATGACGGTAGAGTTGGAAAAGTGAAGCAGCGTACCCCATATTGATAGTCTAGCTGGCCAAAAACAACAGCAGCAACATCCAGTAACCAAACCAATATGATCCTCAACTCTAATTTTCCTTTTCAACATTTAGGCCGTTCAATTTTTCGGTATACGGAATTCAAAAATGCCTAAACCTATATAAAATCTTTAAAAAATAACTGAACCGAAATAATTGGTTCACGTAATTGGCATATTCCTTTTAATGTTTGTGTTTTTAGGCCAATAACTCCTGTTATTTTTACAAGAAAAGTTTTACTGCAGAAGTTGCTACAACTGTGAGCAGCAATTGAAGCACCACCCTTTTTTCACTGCGTATGTGCTTGAAACATTCGATTCTAATCTCCCACTTACAAAGTTTTTCCGCGGTGGTCCAAAAACTTGGATTGCCAGATAGTAAAATATGTCTGTTCCCAATAAGACCGCATGAAATATTAGTCTACGATTGCCCCATCGACTGTGAAAATAATATGATTGCAATTATTACTATTGCTGCCTTTGTGTTTCACAAAATCATGTTCTTTTTTCCTACCTGCCCTGCACGATAGAGCTTAGTTGTGAGGCCCGTATAATAATTGGCGGTTTACCTTTTCATCAGCTTTTGTACTTTGCGTATCTTTCGATTTCAGGGAAGTGAACCTATCTCGAGAATTTCAATTTGTTACGTTCTTAATAAATTCAGAAATTTGTATTTGTATGATCTGCATATGTCTGAAACAAATAAGTTGAGAACAATTGGGGACATGTATTGAGGTTTCTACGGGTATTTCTGATTCACGTGAGTCGGTACATCAAGTTTTTACCAAGAGAGAGTTTTTATATGAGAGAGAATAAGAGATTTTATACATAGCAAGATATTTTTATATGGGATGTTTGGCCCATGTAAAGTCTATTTTATACTTTCCCGGGATGACATCGTGGTATTAACTTTAGTGTAACTTCATTTCAGTAATTCTTTTTTGAAATACATTTTAAAAATCTATCAAAAGTTAGAAAATCTCTTGCATATGAGGGAGCTCAATTTAATTCTTTGTATTGTGCTCTAAATAGCCTCATTTTAATATTGTTTACCCAATTATAAACTAAACTTTTTATGCAGCCTAATAATTGATATACTGTTTGAGAAGTCCTGCTATTTTATTTGGGAAAACTGACTGGTTTTGTTAGTGCATTTAATAAGCTTCCATTTTAATTTTGTTGGTAGTTTAATTATGACGCAAATTACTGTCCATGTAATTTTCAGGATACATTAGTAGTATGCATCATTTTGAACAGCGGTACATAATATGTAGCGGAAATTATATGCACCTATGATCTAATCTGTGTTTAAATTAGTTAACACAAGTGATAAAGTGAGTACTGAGTAATATTTATGCAAAATCATACCCAAATAGCGTAATGTTATTAACCGCAATATAAAACAGTCTATTTACTATTTTAAAAATGTGGAAAAAAAAATGAACAAATGGTTGACTGATATCAACTAACGCTGAGAAAAATGAACTTCCACGGCATTTAAAGGACTATAAATACATTCAATAAAATGCTTACTTTTACTAGGTTAAGTTTTATTATTATCACTGTTATGCCAATTATGTAATTGTAGTTTATATGTTCTTGTTTTTATTTCGTGTTATATGGTTTAAGTAGTTTAATTCTTTACGAGGAAAATGTAACAGCATTTCGTGTACTACTTATTAAAACGAAGATTGAAATTTGACAAAAAGCATAATAAGTACATGGTCCGAGTTTTTTACATCTGGAAAAAACAAATACTTCCATTCACGCGTATTCATTACCTGCCTTAAACTATTTTGGTAATATGACGTAACGTTTGATAAAATGATGTTGAACTGATTTTTGCGTCCGTGTCAAGAGTTAAGCTGTTTTTTATTAAATGTATTCCGTATGTGTTACGTTTTCTTAGACAATCTACTCGTGTTAAGAGAGAATTGTTATAAATTAAAAGAATCGTCCGAAAGCGGTGTAATTTATTTTGCGCAGTAGAGGAAAAAAAACCTTAAATTTGCTTTTTTTCCCCATTCTTGCTAATTCACACGAAAAATAAGCCCCTGCAATCAAATAAGACGAACTGTTTTTAAAAATTAGGATGTGGTTGGGGAATAGGGGGGGGGGTGGATGTAGTTAGATACATGGAGTCATTTTACGTAAGGACTATAAAGAATAGTGCAAAAGAATCTTGGTGCATATAAAAATAAATGACCCAAATGAAAAAGCAGTGCAACCATACACAGCGAAACTAAACAGAACTTGTTGCATAAGCACGTGATGCATTAAAATCATGTACACGTCTGGGATTAGAATCATGCAACTTTTAAATGTGTATTTGCGGAACATGTTTCACTCTGTGCCCCAATGTTTAGTAGGAAGTTCTGCTGGTTGAGCAAGTTGCCAACTGATAAAATCCTTGGTTGTCCATGAGATAACAGGACTTTTGAATATGCAACATGCAGGCCAAGTCAAAAGCAGAAACTACCCTAGCAGCATCATCTCATCGGCCGATGATCGGCCATTCATCGAAACCCGATGAAATTCTCATCGGCTGATGATCCAATATGTCTCATCGGCCAAACAGAATCCGAGCAGCAAAATCCGATGAGAATACGATGATATTTGGAGCAATTTACGAGCAGAACAGTCCCGTGCCGAGGAATTTCATCGGGAAACTTGATCGGAAGGATATCGTTTTCCGATGGAATATAGCTCGGCTTATTTTCATCGGGAAAGTTGATCGGAAGGATATCGCTTTCCGATGAAAAGTAGCTCATCAAAAACCGTCCTCGGATACTGATCGGAACGATGTCATCGTGCGTTACAGGATCAGATTACGAGGAATTTGTTGATCGGCCGAGCGAAATCCGATGAGTTGATGCTACTTGGGTATGGTGCTTAAAGGAAATGTTTAGTATTCCTAGCGACAGGAAGACGGATAATGTCTGAAAAAATGCACAACTATGCAGGTAATGATGCATTTCCTTTGGCTCTCCAACTAGGCGTATGAAGTTTAAAGAGGGTAAGATCCTCAATATTACACAGCATCGCACTAGACAACCACGCATAGTGATCATCCATTATGACACTAGATAATGCAACCTTTAGGAAATTTGTAAGAAAATAATTTGAAAACTTTGTACAATTAATGAAGTTAAAAATACAAGACAACGTGTCCAAAAGTACAAATAAAATATTAAAAAGTGTTTGAAAGCTCTAGCAAATAGCTATTTCGGGGCTATTACAAATGAAGTCCCTTCATCAGTGCGGTCCGCACTGATGTAGTTAACGCAAGTATCGTCGTCTTAGTATGATTCCTTCACGGTAACGCCATTTTGCACTTACACACTAGGCAAAAAAAACCACATAAAATTGAAACGAAACTAAATTGAATTCTTGAGCTATCCTCCTTTTAGAAATTACCTTTTTTTCCCCAGCATACTATTTTTTCTTTTTCTTTAAAAAAATCCTTTAAGGTTCTCTTAATTCAAAAAGTACAAATAAACGAAATTTCATATTTTACATTTTGATAATTACTGCTCTCAGCTTTCTGTAAGATATTCATTTCATTCATAATAATTTTAAATTCATTCTGTGATTGAATTAATTCTGACTCAACACAATCTTTAATTATCAGGAACATTCTTTAAAGTACTAAAAAATATTAAATTCGCAGCACTGCCTGGAGCACTTTGTAAGTGCTTATCTCGCACGAGGTGGTATTTCTAGAACGCTAAACAATTTTAAAATTACAAAATGCATTTAACGAAAGTAAGTTATTATTTATCGGCTTGCGCAAAGTGTTGCTTCAAAGTGACATTTTCGAAGAAAAGTTCTGCGGAACGTTACGCTGAATCTTATCTGACGTCCTCCCTGCGTGACAGTTCGATCGGGGAAACTCGCGTGACCCAGGCAGATGAAGAAGAACATTACAAGCTTTCAAAACTTCCCTTTTGTATTCAGTTACCCCTAACCTCTTCTCCCCACAGAGAAGAGTCCATCTTTCGTAGTCATCTTAGAAACATCTGGTGCTTCCACCCATTTTTCGGTCCGGTGGCACGAGTAATATTCTTTTTCCCTCCCTCCTGGTGGTTGGTAAAAGGAGATACAAGGGCATGCGTGTACTCTCCAACGAAAATAGCCATTTCCGAGGAGTTTTTCACCACCGGGTGGAGGGCGTTCGAACGCAAATGGGAGTTTGATCGATCCAGGATAATTGAAGTTTTGCATTGTCACTGGAGTTTGGGATATTTAGCGGATTCGGAGCTCTGATAATTTCTCTTCATATTGGAAATGTTAAAATTAGCTAAATTTTCATTTTAATACTCTCAACGAACTGAAGCGTTATCGAAAGATTAATATTTTTAGTAGTTCTGATTCCCCCGAGTAAAATCGGTGAAGTAACAAAAGTTTACGAAATTCGATGATGAGTTCGATTTTTCCGAATGCAACTCAGTGATTAGTTATTGTAATATTTTATTTTTTTATTAGACATTTGCATACTTTAGGATATACATGATTTTTTTTTTTTTTTTTTTGAGTGTGTTTTATCACTGAAAAATAAACCCTACCAATTGATTTTTTCCTAAATAAAACTGAATGGCTGAAATCATAAAACAGAAACTTTAAATTTATTTACAGGTTGAATTACATTTTTAAGGAAATATATAAAATTTGCATCACAAAATAAAATGCGGTAAAATAATTTGTAAGCCTTTTTTTTTTTTTTTTTAAATATATAAGCAGTGTTTCATCTTTCAAAAAGGCAAAAACAAAAATAGGATACTTTTGTGTCAACGTGTTGCAATTCGAAAACTAAGTTAAAAGGTTGTTGTTCTTTACAAATTAGCATCAAAATTTGCCTGGCTGTGGAGAAATTTAACATGTGGTGACAATACCAAACCTTCTTTACAAAGGTATATACTAAGTTTTATACCAATAGATGTTGCTTACGTTGGATTGAAAAAGCCAATTTTTTCATTGAATATTGTTAAATGTATGCATAATCAACAATACATTTCGATAAAATGAAAGATGTTTTTAATTAACTGAAAATAAAGGATAAATATCAAAACTTAAAATCAGTCCAGAATGCAAAATAATCTCGTTGTTTTTAAATAGCCACTCATCTGTTTTCTTGTCTACATTTCGAATTAAAATAATTTTCTACGCTGGTAAGTAAATAAGAAATATTATATGATAGTACAAATCTGTATCCTTACTATAATATTGAGAAATAACTACAAAAATGAAACAAAAAATGTGAACAGTAATCTTTCAAAAGATTTGAATTTCAGAGAAACCCAATATTTGATACACATGAATAATTAGCACCTCTAATTACCGAAGCATAGACACTATTTACATTATAACTATTTCAGCATTCTTTGGATAATAAATATGTTGGATATTTAACATTAAATTTCCAAATCAAGAAGTTAAAATGTTAACACAGATAATAATTTACACCCCCCCCCCCAATAAGTATATTTAGAAAACTCCAGGTTCATATTCCCAGTTTTCGTAAGGTAATATTGAAAATAAATATCAAGATAATGCGAGATATACATCTGCTCATTACGCTTCTAATTTAAATTTCGAGTCAGCTAGTTTAAAGAACAGACTGCAACTTTCTGTTTTGACGAGTATTTAAAAACTGGCAGCCTGAGGAAGCAAAATCTAATCAACGGATACCGGAAGTATATGTATGCTTCGTTTGAGATTTAATTAACTTATATGTGGTTTGCATGAGTTTGATACATTTATTTTTTTTTCTGGATTGAAGTTAGTGGTAGTTGATGTCTGTCGATGCTACAAAATGTGAAATTATTTTTCAAACCTTATAGTTAGTTACCAAGCTCACATTATTTTAAGCTGTCATAATAAAAGTAACATACTTGGTAGAGTTTTGTAATTAATGATTAGCTACACTACAAAAAAAAAATGTTTTTACAGTACATTACTGGCAGGAGAGGTTCCAGTTTAACTCTATAAAATCACAGTACTAAACTGTAGAACTAGCAAATTTACAGTTTAGTATTGTATTAAAGTAGCAATTTTACAGTTTATTACAATAAAATTAGCAATTTTACCATAAAATTAGCAGTGTTATACTGTAAAAACAACGTTTTAATACTGTCAGCAGAGGTTCCAGTTTAAAACTGCAAAATGTGTACTGTAATAAACTGTGATACTAGCAATTTTACAGTTCATTATTGTAAAATTAGCAGCATTATACAGTAAAAACAACATCTTTTTTTAGTGTTGGAGCATGAAAATCAGTATACTATTGTTACAGTTGAGGCTTGTGACAATTGTGTCTTTTGGTTTTTAATTGGTATTATTTTTTACAGTATACGCTCTCAGTTTAGAATGATTTTTCCCAAGAAGTTTATATATTCAAATTTGTTTACATCACATCACAACATAATTTCAATATTTTAATTGAATGAATTATTAAATTTGGTGTCATGTTTTAAAATAAGTTTACAATTAACATTCGATTTTACTTATCTGTTTATTTATTTATTTATTTATTTATTTATTTTTTTTTTTTTTGACAATTTCAAAAATGACACACATTTTATATGGATGCATAACAGATACGAATCAAAACTGTCACATAAATTTGCATAAAACGAAAAAGCAAAGAAATGGTTACTGAATTTAAAAGTTAAAAACATACGAAAACTCAAAACTTTGAGGAAAAACGTTTTCTTTAACTGGAACGATTTTGTTTCTTATTTCTGCATAATTCAAAACAATAGGATTCACACTAATGCTGAAATGCAGCAAAAGTTTGAACTAATTATTAAAATATAAATTAAATTTAATCTCAAGATAATCACCAAACATTACATTGGTAATTAATATAATTACATTTATTTTCTAACTGGTAATGACTATAGAGCAACAAAAGCAAAATCGAAATTTCAGAGCACCACAAATTTTTCTTTTTTTCAAAAAATCTTCTATCTTTGTTTTTCCCCAAATACTTTAGTAGAGTATAACCTAGAAATAGCAAACCCAAAGACTCATTAGGGGCTGATTTGAAACATATTCATTCAGAAGCTTTGCTTTGTAATTATGACTTGCGTAAAAATATAGCGTGATTATTAATAATACACGTTTGCTCATTATTTCTTATTCCCGAGAAACTAAGACAAGACTTAGCAAATGAGAAGAATTTTTCTTTGCGCATTGTTTACTACAGCTGAGAAAACTAATTTTTTACCGCTGAAATTTCTGACATAATTTTGAATCCGGCTAATGCGATTTTCTCGCTTCTTCAGTATGTTTTTCGCTCTTTCTAGCAGGGACATTCTCTGTTTAGATATGTTGTTCTTTACCTTACGTATTGTAATGTTTGTTTTTGGCAAATAGCAATTTATCGGCAGAATCTTCTGCGTTCCGAACTTTCAGAATTCCCACAATGAATAACATTTGTGTGCTATATTGCAGAAACTCGTGTAGAAATAGTATTCGATATACGCTCACGCTTGTGTACATAAATATGTCACAAAAAATGAACTCTGAAGTGCTAAAAATATATAGTTTGAATCACCCACATGTTTGGGTTTTTGCCGGGCTTTTTTTTTTTTTTTTTCAAATCTCATTCTGAGTCGAAATTGAAGTTAAACTTTGAGTGGGGTCCAAACCATACTGGCAATCTTCGCATTGTAATAATGATAGTTATCTTTACTAATAATATAAAGCTGCAGAGTTTGTTTGTTTGTTTGTTTGCTTGAACGCGCTAATTATTAGGAACTACTGATTCGATTTGAAAAATTCTTTTTGTGATGAATAGTCCATTTATCCAGGAAGGCTTTAGGCTATAGGAGTTATTGTTATAAAGATTCGATAAGCGATTCTTTTTTTTTTTTTTTTTTTTGTTCGAATTCAAGATAATTTTCACATATATCACGGAATACTAGGGTTAAAAATTACTTGTATATATTAATGTTACATATCGTTGGAAGCAGATTTTTTTTCCATTTTATGCAGTTTGTTCTGATTCTCTAACTTAAACACAGCAAGAGTTATTCAATTTTTAAACTTGCCTTTTGCAAGGCTTCGCCCGATTTCTTTCAATACTTGGTTCATTAAACCATCAATAAAAAATAAACTAATTATTCTACAGTTTTACGCTATTGGATAGAGCGATATTTTCAACCCCAGAATTGATTCGACTTACAGTCGAAGAACCAAGTTTTTATCTCCACTAGGAAAAAAGTTACAAGCGTTTGAACTTTGAGTTCGAAAACCTCTTTTCTGATCAAATTATTAACGTTTTATTGCGTTGCTATGGCGACATCTTTAAATTCACTGTTGGTCCCCTTTAATCTATTTCGTTTCTTAAAAGTATTTTATTTTACGGCGTTTCTAGGCCCTCCTATGATGATTACAACAAGGCAAATAATGCCTTTTAGTTCAGAACAATTGCAAAGCTTTTGGCCTTTAATATTTAATCTACATGTATAAAAATAGAATAAGGGGCAGACTGAAATTTTCACCGTTTGTTCCTTTTGGTACTAGGAAAGTTTAGAGACCAGTTTCAAAAAAATCCGATGGGTAGTTATTTTTTTATTTCAATTTAAGACCTGATTTTGTCTTTTTAATTTTAATTTAAAACTCCATTTTTCAAGGCTTTCATCAATTCAATCGAGTATTAAGTGTATCAACTCACATCCCTGGCAGATAGCTGGAATTGCTAATATCATTTCCCCGTTTCGTATTAAACATTCAACGCTCAAGTCAATTCAAAAAGTTATGTTTTTTTTAGTTTTTCTGCGTGTGAGCGAAGTTTAAGCATAGAAAGCAATCGGGACTTTTTAAGACACGTGTCACTTGACATAATTTTTATTTTCAAGTTAGGCCGTGCAAAGCCGGGCCACGCAGCTATTATTAAAGTATAAAAGTGACAATAAAACGAAAAAAGTGTCAGTCTTATTGATCCTAGTAACTGTATTACAAATAAGCAAATAGGCTAAAATACTATTCTTTTTTTTTTTTAAACTGTTAAAACCATTCTCTGAAGCTAGGTAGAATCAATTATTTGTTGATTGTATCAAAAATGCAAAAAAAGAAACAGAGACTTGATTTTTAAAAGGGTATTTGTTTGCAATCTATTATTTTTTTGTTTATTTATCAGTGTTTGAGTTATGTCCTAATATTTTGTAGATATACAGAGAATTTAGTTTATAGAATTCATTCGATATGGTTGAAACTATTTGTTTTGGTAAAAATAGTTTTGCCATGGATATCTCAGTTCATGGCTTTATTTTCCTATTCGTTTTGAGTTTAAATTGTTTTTCAATTTGTTGCTTTGACTGAAGTCTGTTTTGCTTTCAGCAATTGAAAAATAACATAAAAAAAAGTTGGTTGTTACCAGGGAAAAATAATCCTTTACACAGCTTTTCGGAAAAGAAGAAATATTATTATTACTATTAACATTATTTGAAATACAGAAGATAAATGTATTCTGATATTTTCTTTGTCTTCTTCTAGCATAACGCAGCTTTAATAATATGATATGGCCGACAGCATCGGAAATTATTCTTAAAATGTAATTCATGTTTAAAATGATTTCCCAAAAGAACATTGATATCTTTTCTTCCTTTTTTTTATAAAACTTCTAAAAATCGCTAGATTATTTTTTTAAAGTCGCTTATAAACTTTAATCTACCAACTAACAAATTCAAACTGAAAACATAAGATTTAGCATAATTTTACAAAACTACTTCATTCGATCAATGTATACAGCTTTGTAGTTTTAAAACATTAAAAACAATACAATTTTATATATCCCTAAAAAGACGGCCTACCTGGATATTAATTTTCAACATAATTGCGTTTTTAATGCAGTCATTGTATTTGACTTTCGGATATTTTATTTATTATGACTGCAATTTTTTTCTGCATTTTTACCCCACATTTTTTACTTCAAACTTCCAACTGAATCCAGTTTACACTTCTGTTTTAAAAATGGTCCAGTATTTTTCAGTTAAAACTAAAATAAATAAATAAATAAATAAATAGTAATAATAAAAACGACTTGTTTGCATTTAAGATGCTTTGAGCTCTTGCAAGTACAAAAGTTCTACGATTTGCTAATGGAAGCTAAATACATGACAATAAAGGCTAGAGATTCTTTAATGCTCCCTTGCAAAATAAAAGCAACAATTTAATTTCAAAAAATCATTTTTTAAAAAAAAATTAGTAGTAAATTCTTAACTCTGAATAATATGAACAAAAGTAGGTAGTTGTGTATTATGTAACGGCCAGCTCGTTCGGTGTACTGCATGTTCCTGCCTTAGCCCTTGCTTAGGGGCGGTTATTCACTGCTTTAAATAAAGTATCAGTTTTACCGAAACTAAAAAAATAGTTTTTTTTTAATAGAGTTTTTATCAAAAGATATTTTAAACGGTTTCAAATGTCAATTAAACATACTTTGAATTTATGTGTTTTTGCATGGTAATAATATTCAAAAAAGTATATTTAGTACATCAAATTCAAAGTCTTAAAAACATTTTTTAACTATTTGAAAACCTGAAAATTAAATAATACATAAAACTCAGCAAGCAGTAAAAAACGTGTATTTTCCTTCACTTATGTGTGAAAAAGTATGAAACATAAGTGAACAGCCATAAGATATCTTTAAACTATAACAAGAATTGCAGAAATAATAATGCACGAGACACAATGTATAACTCATCATTATTACATAAATTCTAATTAAATTTCTAGAGAAAGTTTTGAAACATTTCATTGTTAATAAAAGGAATGCATTCATTACTTTGCCAGTAATGATTATAGCTCACGGAAATAAAATAAAGAGGTAGTTTAGAGCAATGTTCCTTTTTTAATGAAAAATTTTGGGAAAGTATCACATATAAATAACAAACCTCCAAGACTCATTAGTCACATGTTTGAAACAGATTTATACAGTCGCTATTCTTTTCAATTACGGCTTGCTTTAAAAAATACTGCGTGATTATTAATAAACCACACTTGCTCATTATTTTTTATCCACAAATGACAAAGATAGTTCTTCGTAAATAAATACCAATAATAGAAAAAAAAAAAACTCAAGGGTTTTTCAAAGTTTGTTAACAGAATTCTCCTGTTGATTTTTTAATGCAAACTTTTTATTACAATTGTAATGTGGTCATATAATTATTTTGTTAATACTTTTTCAAACTTGGTATTCTTTTACATTGTTACTTTTTTAACTTGTATTTGGGTTTAAGGGGAGTGGCTTTCTCCATTTAATCTCTCTGCAGAAGATATTTGTGCGATCATATTCGCTTACATTTTTATATTATGAAGTTTTAAACTAATCCATTGCAAAAAAGTACGTATACATGTTAATTAACAAGACAATAATAAAGATTTCCTTTCAGTTTATATTACCATGAAGAAAATTTTAAAGTTTTTTTTTTTATGTTTGACACAATGAAATAAATAATGATTGTTACGTTTATATATTTTATTGCCATAGCGTCGCCTCAGCAAATCATTCGTTTTGTTTTGGGGCCACGATGTATGGATCCTTCACTTCAAACGCTAAGACACGACCTCAAAGAGACTTCTGAATTAAAAATAGGACTTCTGGTATCTCTAGAAATCAACGTAAGAAGTATGTAAAGTGAGCACTGCAGTTATGTTTATTTATTGCTTAAAGAGAAAAAAAGTAAACATTTGTCTGGGAAAACAATTGTGAAATATTATTTCTCTACAATACGTTAATTCACAGTATTTATGATACTAAAACTGTGTACGATTATAAGTAATTAGCATCCGTTTTGGAAAGAATTATTTTCTTTTTCGTATAAAAGTATTAGGTTTCATCAAATTCACGTGTCATTCATACCCCCCCCCCCCTGTTTAGAAATAAAATTAAAACATCAGTATCATCCTTTAATAGCCAAGCAAATTATGTTTTAAAATTTCAATTTTAGGAATTATTGTTTTAGCTTGCATCCAAGGGCGAAATTAAGAGTCATTATCTAAATGTTTAACAGCAAAATTGAAGAGAATATGAGTTTGAATTAAGAAAAGGCGTTGGATCGTTGATTACTATGGCACAAGTCCAACATTTTTCTGCATATTTGCGTTATTTGTACCCTAAGAGCAAACGGTATCTTTCTTTGAGAAAATCCAAATCTTTTTACAAATCAAGAAAATGAATTCCGTTTAATGGCTATATTTAAATAGTTGCACAGCTTTTAATGCAGCTATTTCTACTAGATATAAAAATAAAGATCGAGGGGGAGGCATCGAGACCTTTTAAAGTTTGAAAAATAAGAAATTGTAATAAATTTCACTTTGCTCACACAAAAGAGGTGTCGTGATAAATACAGAAATACAATATACTGGAGCGGTTCATGAATTAATAAAAATAAAAATAAGTAAAAATAAAAATTATGAATATAGCTTAAAAAAAACATATTTAACAAAAAGTAATTTTCTACTTTAAAGGTATTTTACAATTAAAACTACTGCTCTAAATGTTATTATTGGTTTAATTTTAGCTAATAATATTATGCCATAAGCAAAACGTATAACATTTCTATTAAATTAGTTATAAATAAAGAAGCATATGAATTCAAAAGGAAAACTAATCTGAGCATAGTATATAACCTATGTTTAAAAAAACGGCAGAGTTTTAATATTTTATTCTGAATACGCAATGTTCATAATAGCGTTTTTAACATTATGCTTTACTTGTTTTAATAAGTATTATTTTAAGAAGGAAAAAATATTGGTTTTACCAAAGACTACTTGCATATTGATAAGCTCGATTCCTCTGAAATTTTCAAACGTGAAAATAGTTTTTTCAACGCATTTAATGCAACAATATTAAATAGCCTAATTGCAAAACAATAAGAAAAATATTCTTACTAAATGTATTTTTAAGTTATACATTGGTATTTAGTATTTTTAGAATACTTGATTTAAAAATAATGCTTTTGTTGAAATGTTACATATATATTAAGAACACTTATAAACCAGCTTTTTGCCAGTTATGTTCCTTAACTAAACATCATTAATGTAAAGACAATAACTTACCAAATTAACTGAATACCACAGTTTGGAAAACAAATTTTAGCTCAAGAAATTTAGCACTGTAGATTTCCATCATGATCAACGATATAATAATACACAACGGAATGAGCTCTGAATCTATTGGTAACACATTTATTAGACCTGTAGCAGATAAGAAATGATGTAATGCTGCAGACATAATGAATTTACCTTTTGTGGTAAATGAGGATTGCTCCCATCAGTGAGAGAGTACTTCGTTGATTGCTTAGGTTGGATTTAGATCATCTCCTTTGACGCAAATATCAAAGGGAACGCTGCAGCTGGCAAATGTTTAGCGTGATTGCTTTCTATTATATAGATCAAAGTATGAAATCCATAGATTTATCTCATTCTAAATGCGGTCAAGTAGTTTGGAGGAAAACTTTACAAAGCGAAAGGGTACTGCATTTGGAAAACATAAGAAAATAGGTTTGACGGATAGGAAAATATGAGTTAAAAATATCGTAAAAAGAGAAAAATCAGCAATCTTTTTATCGAAAAATTACTATGCCTACTTCTTAATTGTCGTTCAGACTTGAACATTAAATGCTGTCTTACATGAATTTGCATGATTGTCCCTAATATTAGCAAGTAAATGAGTTGCAAAGTGCATTTTTGCTTATACAAATATAGACGTGGTAAATTCATATAAAAAGTTCTAAAATGTGCCTTTTTTTTTCATTCGTGTAATGTGTTAGAGATCAAAAAGAAAAAGAAAATATAAAAAAAAAAAACTTTTTAAATTTAAAGACTATTTCTGTCCGCTCATTCGCACTAAAAAGTATGAAATAAACTTAAGTATTCGATATAGTGATTAAAGTGTTCAGAGATTTCAGCTTATCTTAATGTATTTATATTAACGTTAATGCTAAAACAGCCAATAAAGTTTAAATTAAAAATTTGATTTAAGAAATAGGCGGTATACTGTTTATTACGAATAGCTTTTACTATACCGCCTATTTCTTAAATCAAATTTTTAATTTAAACTTTATCGGCTGCTTTAGCATTAACGTAAATATAAATACATCAAGATGAGCTGAAATTTCTGAGCGCTATAATCACTATATCGAATACTTAAGTTTATTTCATACTTTTTAGTGCGAATGAGCGGACAGAAATAGTCTTTAAATTTAAAAAGTTTTTTTTTATATTTTATTTCAAAGTTTTTTCGTTTTAAAATTTGTTTAGAATTGCGTGAAGACAAACGCCGTTAAGTATAATTCACCGAGGTAATAACAAACGCCGTTAAAAATGC
The DNA here is from genome assembly GCA_038373865.1 of Uloborus plumipes. Taxonomy (NCBI): domain Eukaryota; kingdom Metazoa; phylum Arthropoda; class Arachnida; order Araneae; family Uloboridae; genus Uloborus; species Uloborus plumipes. The sequence goes on from JAXGGA010008496.1 coordinate 42,289, forward strand.
TATTCACATACACTTTATTTTTCATTCATGAGAATATTTTGTTTCCAATTTTGTTAATTTATCAACATCCCTGAGTTAATTAGGACGAGCTTTCTCGTGCCGTCCGTATGTACGTAGGTATGTCGCATAACTCAAAAACTGTATGCCGTAAAAACTTCTAGCTTGGTATGTAGGCTCCAAGTAGGGTCTAGTTGTGTACCTCCCCTTGCGGTTGCATTCGCATGTTCCCAAGGGGGTGTTTTATGGGGTAACCCATTTTATGAGGTAAATAAGTATTAATTCCAATGCTGACTAAAGTGATATGAATTGGCGCGACCACTGAACGATGTATCGCCAAGCTTTTGGTTACCAACTTGGTGATACATCACCAAGTTGGCGATAAATTTGTAGAAAATAGAAATTTTTGAATTTGGGTTCAATTTGGCGCTATTGGCGATATTTTGCGAAAAATCAATTGAATGATGTTAAAATCGGCGATATTTGGAAAATTAATCATTGTAAATCATTGTATTTGCACTTTTCGTGACAAACTAGGGTGTAAATGTTTGAATTATTATCTTGCTCACTCCAAGCACTATTTTAACACTTAAGACATCTACTAAGAAATTTACACGTAAAAGGAAGTAGTGTGGTGTCCATGTCCATACCAGATTTTTTAATAAGTCACTTGAGCAAATTTTTAAACTTGACTAATATGTTGATTGTTAGATAATCTCATTCGTTTCATTTCTTCTTTTGCTTTAATATTGCAAGGTTTATCTCCAACAATTTCTGTCGGATTTAAAGCTTCCAGTCGTAGTCCTGCCAATGATTGTACTCGACTCAGAACCACGTAAGCCAAACCGCTCGTTCTACTATAAAGCGGAAGTACATTAAAGTTCACGCGGCTGGATTTAACTCTGCAACCGGAAACAAAACGTGAAAACCATGACAAAAGTAAGTACAGAAAAAGTCTTTAATAATAAAAAAAAGGAAAACGCCTTATAGTATGTTGTGTTCCAGTAAGACTTTTAGGAGTGGCTAACCCGCATTTGTAAATTTATTTTCAAAAACACCATGAAAGCCATTAGATGACAGTTCGGTTATTATTAGATATCGCGAATCAAAACAAGTTTATTTGTTATACAGTACCAACATGGCTCTTTACCACGTTTTGTTTGTTTCGAACTATGCTGGGTATTAGTTGCTAACTATATGCATACCTAGTGCATTCCTCGCCCCCGGATATCCTTCTTTCATCTTTTACCATTATTGGAGAAGGTCTTGTAAACGTGTTAACTCTTAAATTGGATTATACTTGTTGAAATAAATGTAAAATAAGTTGTCTTCACATTTAAAGTTTTCATTTCATCGAAGTTAGAAATATGTTATGTAGTCATAAATTATTGCGCAAACTCAATGCTTTGGGGCATTTTTATCACAAAAAAAAAGTACTCTGCACAGGTAGAAAAGTACTCTAGTGATTTCCAGTTTTCTAGGAATAAGATGACTGATCAGAAAAAAAAAGCATTTTCTCCAACCAGTGTATTTAAAATTAAAACAGATGCGGTCAAACAAATTATGAAAATGTTTCTTAAAACAGTTTGCTTATTATTATTCATTGAAAAAATGCAAATTTTCACTAAGGTAGAACTAGATAAATATGAAATAATAAAACGTGCATAGAGTTAACTAATTTTTAATGTTAAACTGCAAATATAAATAAAAATAAAATATATTATTATTTTCAACTTTAGTAAACTGTAATTATTGTGTTTAAACTTGATGTGCTTTAATATTTATTCATTTTAATGTAATGCACAAAAAATCACATGTACTTAAAGACAGATTTTACAATACGTTATTATGCTTTGAAAATAAAACCAGTTACTTAAAAAGCATTTTAAAGTTACACAACGTTTAAAAAAATAATGCAGTTTAGTTCAGAACTTGATTGAAAATAAAATACGCTATCACAAAGATAAATAAATAAAAAAAATGTTTCTAATTAAGTTGTTAGAATAGTCTTATAATGAGCAATACTTGAAACCTTGAAACCAAATAACATACATAAAGAAAACTAATTTTGCTTTTAACCAATAACACTTTATGTAGAAACAATAAAGTAAATCTTAACTAAGCTGTTTAATATGTATTAAATTATGAATGTATGCGAATTACAAAAATCTAAAAAAATTTTGTTTTTTAAGAATAAAATAAATATAAATCGTCTAAATCCAATCATTTATTTAGGATAGAAATAAACTTCTTAGCAAAAGTGTTCTCTTTTCCACTTCATTATTTAATAACATGCGTCTATGAAGCACCGAAATGAGAAAAAGACGCATCAGAAGTTCTTAAAAAGCCAATAATAGTTAATAATAATAACAAATAATTATATTCTAATGCAATTCTTAGATTTTTATCAAGCAACACATACATAATGCCCAAAATAATTACCATGCAAGCGTAGAGAGAAAAATTTAACCTTTAGTTTTGCAAAAGCATAGGCGCAATGAATATCCTGGCTCAAATCCAATGTTTTCCAGTAATTTGCTTTCTCCATATGTATTTAAGAGCTATGTTCCCATCAGGGAAGCTACTGTCTTTGATAAATCAAAAGTTAGACAGTACACGAGAGTTAATGCCAAATTTTCATTTGTTGCGTCATTTAATTATTTATTTCCACTAAACACTGTGACTCCGAAGTTATAGAGAAAGTTGACTTGTTCTGATTTAATGATACGACTGACATTTTTCTCGGTTAAAATTTACTGCATTACTGACTGCAAATTGTACTGAATTCAATTATTAATCCTCATTAATCCTTTTTATTTTATCAATATTTCTCAATAAAATTTAAAAAAGTAATTTCAAAGATATTGTGAAAGGATGTTTGTGGCTGGCCTGCATTCAGGCGGTCCCATAGCACCCACAAACTTGAAACTTGGTACAAAATTAGTTCGAGCCCTGTAGATTTGCACTTCGAGGCCATTTTTCTTAATTTCGAATTAGTTTTTTTAAGTTAAGTTTGTAAGCATATTCAGATACTTCACCGAATTAGGGAACAGAAAAATCCTCCCACCCCTAATGTGTTGTACAGTTGGAAAGAGATTTTTTTCTAAAAAAGATGTTTGTACCATTTATCTCCGGTAATTAGAACAGGAGGTAGAAATAATTCTAATGTAGCCATTTTTCAAGGTTCACCTCGAGCGAAATTAAATTACATTCAACCAAACAGCTCCAAAACTCTTTCAACAAGGTCGTGTTCGAACAGCGAAACCGGTGACTCTTCACTTTGTTTATTGCTTGTCTTAGTTCAACAAAATATACACGATTGCTTTTATCGTATATTTTCTTTAGTTTCTTTTTAACATTTAAGAAAGGTTTTCATTATTCTTAATGAAAGGTATTTCATTTTGTTTACATAATTTCATATGAATTACGTTGCGTGTTTGAGTTATTTTTTTCTGCGAGGGAAATGAACTGGATTTTCTCTTTGGGCTAATTTTAATATGTTTTAAACTTAGGCAGGGGTTCAAGTGAAACAGCACTGCGATCGCTTTGAATTGCACTCGCTACTGGAAGTGAATTACATTATCATCAGCTTAACTTGGCACTGACGTCACTACGAGCGGAGCCAATAAGAGCTCACAAGCAGTCGGCGATCTCCTCTTATTCGCCAAGTAGGCTGTGACGTTTTATCTAGCTCGTTTTTCATAGGCTAACGTCACGCTGACGTCACGATGAACGTTCTAATGTAATTCATTTCCAGTATCAAGAAACGTTCTAATGTAATTCATTGCCAGTAGCGATTGCAGTTTGCGATAGCCTATTTTACTTGAATCCCTGCCTTACGTTTTTCATTTTTTATACCAGGATGAGGGGGCTCTCTTTTATTTATGTGGTGAATTATTTCAAATTGTAAAGGACTGCTTTTAAAGGTTATGTGAGCATTTTAGTTAAAGAAAATGAATTTTTTACATCAAGATGAGGGGAGGGGTATTATTTCCTTTTTCAGTGGGGACGCCGTATTCGGTGGCATATAATCGATTTGATTCCAAACCACCAGAAGCAGGTTGGTGATCGAGTCGCCGAAGCCGGTGAGGTAGTCGCCGCAAACGAAGAAGGGGTGTTGGCGGCAAAGCGAGTCTCGTCATTCGTCTCTAAGAAAATTTCATCTATTGACACTTTAGTTACTGATCATTTCATGTTTTGTAGTGACAACTCATTGATAAAAGCCACAACTTGCATTTTTTTGGCAAAGCGAGCAGGGGGCAGAGCCCCCTAGTATTTTAAAAATTTCTATCCTAAAATTTGCAAAGATTGAGTTTGTTGTTTTTTTACTTTAATTCACTTCTTTTGTTCCTTTTCTGTTTTGTATTCTTATGTTTTCTTAAATTTTGTTTTATGTAGTTTTTTTATGATTTAATACGTTAGATAAGTTGGTTTTATCATAATTAAGAGTAATAATAACTCAAAAGGATAAAACTCTTAACGGTAAACATACATACTCAAGATAAACAAATTTTCAAATCTCTCATTAAGAAAGGCAGTCAGAAATGGTCATCCGTCTCTAAGAAAATTTCATCTATTGACACTTTAGTTACTGATCATTTCATGTTTAGTAGTGACAACTCATTGATAAAAGCCACAACTTGCATTTTTTTTTTTTTTTCATTTTTAGAAGTAGTTATATAAATGATCCAAAAAGGATGCATTTAGTAATACTTTGGGGTACTTTTTATTAACCCCAAACTCAAAAAGACAAAGCATATAAATGTAATGGGTTCATCTGTGTATTACTGTACATTTTATTAGCGTATGTCTGCTACATCGTAATTTTGAAACGGTTGAACCTGTTCTGACTTTTTTTTTTCGAAAAATAACGAATTGCTATTTATTTTCATTTTTGACTGTAGTGGCCGTATGGTTGCTTTTGCAGATTAGACTCTGAGTCTGCCAGGGTGAACGGCCAGGATGAACTGCGCTCCATATCCTCGGAAGTCCACCGGTCCCTGCGGTAGGTCCTTGGCCTTCGCTCCTGGAAGAGCCGTCCATGTCCTACACACACACACACACACACCAATGTTGTTTTTACAGTAAAATACAGCTAATTTTGTAGTAACAAACTATAAAAATTGCTAATTTATGTGTCATTTTCTTGTTAGTTGTTTATTAATGTTCATTTTACAATTTTAAATTCGAACCTCTGATGCCCGTATTTGTTTTTACAGTACTGTTGTTTTTACAGTATAATACATCTAATTTTGTGGTAATAAACTGTAAAATTAGGGTAATAAACTGTAAAATTGTTGCTGGGTCAATCCATGTGAGATCATACAGCCATGTTGCTCACTATTTTTGATTTTTAAAACTTTTTGCCTGTTAATTAACTGTTATATTGGGAGCATGAAACAATGGTTTAAAAAATTTTAAACCTTCAGAATTTTTTTTGGCAAGCACTTTTCAGTAGCTGCGGAAGCGACTTTTCATGAAAAGAGTACTTTTTGAGGATGCTTATAACTTTTTTATTTATAAATATATCAAAATGATTTAAAAACCACTTGATTGAGCAAAAAATGATCTAAATTTCTATATCTGTTATTTTTCTGATAATTAGTAACAAATTTGTGTAAAATTAGCTTAAAACTAAGTTTTTTGTGTGAAATTTTACATTTTTGGCATAAAAATATTAGTAGAAGGAATTAAGACTCACCCTTACTTTTTTTTCCCTTGAATAGATATCTCATAGGACTATTCCCAGAAGCAGTGTGAAACATTTGAAGACAGTCCTTTTTTTTTATATAATTTGTCAAAGTTGGCATTTTGGAGAAAAAATAGTAACTTTGAGATTTAATATCTGAAAAGGGACTGAATGAAAATCTACAAAAAATTAACTGGATAACCTTCTTATAGTAGTAAATATGCACCAAAAATGTTATGAGTGATATCGTTCTAGTTTTAGAGATATGAAGCCTCAAAGTTGGCTGAAAAATCTCATTTATTTTGACGCCAAAAAATCATCACATAATGCAAAATTAATTATTTTCATAATATTAGATGAGTTTTTTGTGGTATAAACTAACCCTTTTACCAAAACATATAATATTTACATTTATTTTCCATTTACAGAAAGAAATAATTTAGATATTATGCTTTTATATATGCTTTTTTTCTACGTGTTAGTCATAAAAACATGATTTTCCACTTTAAAGCTGGGCTTTCACGGTCTTTATGCATCTAGTAAGCAAAGAACAATTATAGTTTTAATCTAACCTACAACTCTTCATTCATTTTTAAAAGTTTAAAGCGTTAAAACCCCCCTGCAGCACCAAAAAGTCGCTCAAAATCCGAATTTAAGCTCTAGATCCTGCCATTTTCCGTGAGACTGCGTCTGTATAAAACAGCAGAAAATGGCGGACGTATTTTCGCGGAAAAGGGTAGGATCTAGAGCAGTGTTTCCCAACCTTTTCAAGCTCACCACCCCCTTCAAGATGCTGACTGACACCTATCGCCCCCCCCCCTTTTTTTTCTTCCTCGAAAAAACCATAATTTGGAGCAAGTGAACAGCTATAATATTAAAAATATACGTACCGAACTTTAATTTGAAGTAAAATGTACGCAATAAAGATATTATGACTAATCACTTTTAAACTAGAAATATTAATTATTAATTAAAATACCTATTTTTTTTTCTTTCACAAAGCGAACTGATATAATCATTTGAAGGGGAACATTTAACTAAGATCATTGACATACTTATCAAAATACAGAAGTGCATTTTTTCAAGAAATTATTTTCTTTTCTACGCTGGAATCTGGGTAATTAAAATCATTGAAACTAAAAATTGGAAGGAAAATAAATTGAAAATCTGAAAATTCATAAAATTGACAATGAATGATAAAATACTCCCTAAGGTTAATCCGAGGTGCAAAGAGGAAGCGCTTGAACTTCAATTTGTTTCTTTCTTAACGTGTAATTAATTGTCTGAAGCCTGAACAAGAGGTTTCGTACATGTTTACAATTTCGGTTTTCGTTACCCTTTTTTACTGCTATTTTCTCTTCTAAATACCCATTGCCCCCCCCCCCCCATACTTAAGAATTTACCACTCCTTTAGGTACTTATATTTTTAATATTATAGCTGTTCACTTGCTCCAAATTATGGTTTTTTCGAGGAAGAAAAAAGAGGGGGGGGGGCGATAGGTGTCAGTCAGCATCTTGAAGGGGGTGATGAGCTTGAAAAGGTTGGGAAACACTGCTCTAGATCCTACCCTTTTCCGCGAAAATACGTCCGCCATTTTCTGCTGTTATACAGACGCAGTCTCACGGAAAATGGCAGGATCTAGAGCTTAAATTCGGATTTTGAGCGACTTTTTGGTGCTGTAGGGGGGTTTTAACGCTTTAAACTTTTAAAAATGAATGAAGAGTTGTAGGTTAGATTAAAACTATAATTGTTCTTTGCTTACTAGATGCATAAAGACCGTGAAAGCCCAGCTTTAAAGTGGAAAATCATGTTTTTATGACTAACACGTAGAAAAAAAAGCATATATAAAAGCATAATATCTAAATTATTTCTTTCTGTAAATGGAAAATAAATTTAAATATTATATGTTTTGGTAAAAGGGTTAGTTTATACCACAAAAAACTCATCTAATATTATGAAAATAATTAATTTTGCATTATGTGATGATTTTTTGGCGTCAAAATAAATGAAATTTTTCAGTCAACTTCGCAGGTCCATATCTCTAAAACTAGAACGATATCACTCATAACAATTTTGCTACATATTTACTACTATAAGAAGGTTATCCAGTTAAATTTTTGTAGATTTTCATTCAGTCCCTTTTCAGATATTAAATCTCAAAGTTACCATTTTTTCTCCAAAATGCCAACTTTGACAAATTATATAAAAAAAAGGACTGTCTTCAAATGTTTCACACTACTTCTGGGAATAGTCCTATGAGATATCTATTCAAGGGAAAAAAAAGTAAGGGTGAGTCTTAATTCCTTCTACTAATATTTTTATGCCAAAAATGTAAAATTTCACACAAAAAGTCTTATTTTTAAGCTAATTTTACACAAATTTGTTACTAATTGTCAGAAAAATAACTGATATAGAAATTTAGATCATTTTTTGCTCAATCAAGTGGTTTTTAAATCATTTTGATATATTTATATATAAAAAAGTTATAAGCATCCTCAAAAAGTACTCTTTTCATGAAAAGTCGCTTCCGCAGCTACTGAGAAGTGCTTGCCAAAAAAAATTCTGAAGGTTTAAAATTTTTTAAACCATTGTTTCATGCTCCCAATATAACAGTTAATTAACAGGCAAAAAGTTTTAAAAATCAAAAATAGTGAGCAACGTGGCTGTATGATCTCACATGGATTGACCCTGCTTTACAGTAATAAACAGTAAAATTGCCGTTTTACAATAATAAACTGTAAAACATTTTTGCAGTTCATTACTGTGCATTTTACAGTGTTAAACTGGAAACCTTGCTGCCAGTATTGTACTGAAAAAAAAATAAAAATAAAAACGATTTATTTTTTGCAGTGTAGCGAGACTTTATGCACACACATCAATCGCATTTCGTGATTTGGGAAAAACATAATTTGAATTCAAAGCGTCAAAATTCAAATGGGATTGTTTTAATATTACCATCATTATTATTGTTTTTTGTTTTTTTTTATCGAGCGTGTTCTTAGTGTTGCCCAAACTATAGCCCGCTGGTCATACGAGTCCTGCGAAACTGATTTATGCGGAGCGTTTTAGTAATATGAAGTTAAGAATATGTTCAGGATACTTCTAAAAATTTAATCATCTTCTTTCGGTATTGAGATTGACTGTTTAAAATGTTTAGTTAAATAGTCAGAAACTAATTTTGCTAAACTAGATGGAAACTGCGTATTAATAAAATGAGCATATAATACTGGAAAAGACAACTTACAAGTTTTAGTTAAGTCTTCTTCTTACTTTCTTGCTTATTTGATGTTATAAAACGGGCGTTAATTTAATGATGTGTATTAATCAGTTAAGTTAAGGAGATTTGTTCAGGATAAATACTCTTACAAAATTGGTTTTTAACTAAAGAACAAACAAATAAATAAATTCATGATGTTTTGACGACGCAAAAACTCAATATGACCCGTATATAAAATCTAAAATACACACATTTTTCTGACAATTTGCTGTATTATTAGCTTACAAACGGCTCTTTATTAGCAAACTAGATTCTAAATTTCTTTCAAGCAGATAACCAGTAAACAGTTTCTCGGGGTGAAAACTATTTGCATAATATAGCTATTCGCTTAATATATGCTATGACTATCCACATAAATAACTTCGAGACCAGTGGACACAAGCGTAGTGCATTATCCAAAGAACTTCTTTTCCAAAAACTCTGGAAATAACAAATTTGCTTTGTGACCGAGTTAACGCCTTTTCTGTCCAGCAGAATTCCTTTCTTTATTGAATGGGTTTGCAGACAAAAGACCGGAAGGACTGCAATCTTAAGCTACCATAGCATCTCTTATAGGAACAATTATTTTAACAGTTTCTAGCAAGGCTTTAAATGAAATTATACAGTTCAGGTTTTTCGTGTTCTTCTTTAAAATGGTGAAGTTTCTTTTAAATATGAAGATTATTTGGAAAAATAGAAAAATATTACTAATTTAATTTAATCAATTAATTAAAATATTTATTTATTATTATTTTATTGGCTTGCTATGTAAAAAGGAAGGAGGAGGGGGGGGGGGAGATTAAAAAAAAGCACTTTTTTTTCAAATAAAAAAAATAGTATATTCTCTTATTTATAAAAGTTGTAATAGTTGATCATTCAAAATCTTCGGAAAACATAAGAAATTGACGAATATGCAATACACCTCCAACTCGGCTAGTTCAATCCATGGACTGCAGTTTCGAGCTTATTATGCTCTCATCAGCATGGAATACGAAAGTAGCCGAGTTGGAGGCAAAAATCCTCTTATAAAGCGAAGACAGCCGAAAAAAAAATGGTAGCTTTCGTATTCCATGCTGATGAGAGCATAATAAACTTGAAACTACAGTCCATGGATAGAAGTAGCCGAGTTGGCGGTGCTTTGCACGTTCCTGCCTTAGCCCTTGCTTATTGGCGGTCACTCAATGCTTTGACGAATATGTTTGCAATACTTTGAGATAGAAAAAATGTACCACTGCAGGACGTGTCTCACACAATGGTTTAATTATACTATACTGTGTAATAACGATGTGAAAAAGACGTGATTTTGAGTTGAAAATTAAATGGCGTCACTGTTGGGAGTTTTGTATACATGAAGAAGCAAATCTAAATGTTATAGGGTTCTATCGCAACTCCGCAACTCGTGATTACCTGAATGATGAGATGAAGGTGGATTTAGCATAAAAAATATCAGGAGAAGAATGAACTAAACAGTGATTAAAAAGGAAAATGGACCTTCAAAAAAAAAAAAAAAAAGTTGAACCCAAGAGAGAATCCACAAAAAATAAGACCGTGATTTAGTCTTAATTTAGCCAATCATTCAGAAAGATTTTCAAAGCTAGGTATTTCATTTTTTTACGCAGCAGCATATTTGAGGCTTATAAGAAAATACTCAGCTGACAGTACAAATTACCACTTCACGTGTTAACTAAATCCTCTGTGATTCTGCTGTTGAAAAATAATTGCACTAGCACAAACTGAGACATGTAGTTATTTCTGATTTCATATAATTAAATCGGTTTTTGCAAGTATATGTAAAAATGACAGTATGATTCTTAATCCGATTTTCTGCTAGTCGTAAAGAAAGAAAAAACAATATGGACTGGGCTACGATAAAAAAAATATTATTACTAAATAGCATATTTAAAATAGAAATAATTTATGCAGCAAAGATGACACGAAAATAACAGGCATAAATATCGCAACATATGCCTCAAGTCATCTGGGGCAAAACTACCCAATTAATAACCCGGTACACACGATTACAACTAGATCCTGTTTAGCTAATAGTGCGAAAAAGTTGCGATTAATGAAGACTTACAAAACAAAACAAAAATTTTCGAAATCGGATAATATCTTCCGATTCCGCAACGAGCTTGAAATTTTGAAAAAATGGAAATTTTCACGTGTTCTTAGTGGTTTTTTAAAATTTTAGTTTCAATATTTGATTTTAATACTCTTGGATGGAAAAGTTACGATTGGTGAAGCCTTCCGAAATTTTTAAAAACATATAGAAATCGAATAATACTTTCTGATCCAGTAACAAGACAAAAAAAACACAAAAATGGAGAATTTCAGCCGTTTTTTTTCGGGGGCTGGGGGATTAAAATTTTCTTAAAAAATGTTCTTATTTTTTTTTCTTTACTCGCCGGTATCATAGCCTTAAGCTTTTTAAAAAGCAGTGTATTTATCTAAAACATTAATTTATTTCTTGATTTTGCAGGTATCTTCTAAACATGCAAAAAATTACCATTCTTTACAACAACGAAACATTTCCAAATAATAGAAAATTGTAAAAATTTTTTACAAAATTTCCACAATACAGAACAAAAATCCACTAAATAAAATACCCACTGGAAAAATAAAGACAAATTTTAATTACTGAACTATAAACAATTTTAATATCTAACTAAATATATTACTTTAACACTAATTTAACTAAAAACTAATTTAGTCTTTAAAATTAAACCTAGTTAGGTTAGGTAGTATGTAGAATGAGACATCAAAAAGCAATTAAAAATTAAGAGATTAACATATAATAAGGTAGGTATTTAAATAGTTTATCGTTCAGAAATAAAAAAATATTGTTTATCTTATGAGTGAGTGTTTTGTTCAGTGGATTTTTGCACTGTAAAACAAATTGAAGTAAATGGTATGGAAAGAAATTCTATGTACATGTTATCTACTTTTTTTTTTTTTTTTTGCTTTTTAGTTCTCTGGCGTTTTTCAATGGCTATTTTTTTTCAATTAAAAATAATTTTGTGTATGAAACATTAGAAATCAACAAAATCTAAAATTTGTTTTGTCTACACTAAAACATTCTTGATATTAATGGCTTTCATATCAAACTTGTTCCAAGATCATCACTGAGATGCGCTATACTGCCGTGTTAAGCGCAAAAGTGGTATCTGCAGTCGAGTTCAAATGGAGAAAATCCTCTTTAAAGTTTTGTGCCACCATTTATTTTATTCAGATAAAAAAATTTCCGAATATATTAAAAAATATTTCCTGTTATCAAATAACCATATAATTTTGTATTTCGGTAAAATACGTCAGAAACAGCCACCTGGTGGCGATAACTCAATTTTGAAAAAAAGTGCGAATACGACTTTTGTGCTTAGCACGGCAGTATAGAAACCGCACAAGTTTCTCTGCAATCGTGTATCAAATATTCAGTTGCCATGATAATACGTTAACATTTTTTGTATGTGGCTAACAGGGCGTGTGGGGTAGGCAAAGGCATGATCATGCCTTTGCCTTCCTCACAGTGCTCTATCCTTGTCAATTGCTTTCCGATCCTAAATTTTTGTTATACCTTGCCCCTCTTTGTTTGGGACTTTGTTACTGTAGAAACCAACATAACCTAAAACATACTAAAAGCAACTAAAAAGCAAAAAATTATCGATAACATGTACAATACAATTTCTTACCCATACCTATTAATTTATACAAAAATCCACTAAACAAAACACTCACTCGTAAGATAAACAATATTCTTTTATTTCTGAACGATAAACTATTTTAATACCTATCTCATATGTTAATCTCTTAATTTTTAATTGAATTTTGAAGTTTCATTCTATATACTACCTAACCTAACTAGGTTTAATATAAAGACTAAATTAGTTTTTAGTTAAATTAGTGTTAAAGTATTCTGTGGGTAGTGAGTTAGGTTAGGTAGCAGTTTATAAAAGACAAAGACTTCAAAAGGTGATTAAGAAATTGAAGGACCAGGGGAAAAAAGATGAAAGTGCCCAAAAAGTGATTTCGAGAAAAATGAAAAACAAAGTTTGATTTCTATTAACTCCCTTTGTAGTTAATAGAGTCTTCATGCACATTTCGGTCGATTCTCATCTTTTTTCCCCCTTGTTGTTCTACCAGATGATATTACTCCTTCATAGCCCCTAGATAGCGCTAATATCTCAAAATCAACGAAAAAGTGACTTTTATCTTCCCCTCCCCCCCCTGGCCCTTCAATTGTATATATTTAGTTAGGTATGAAAATTGTTTATAGTTTAGTAATTAAAATTAGCCTTTATTTTGTGAGTGGGTGTTTTGTTTAGTGCATTTTTGTACTGGATTGTAGAAATTTTGTTAAATATTTTATAATTTTCTATTATTTGGAAATGTTTCGTTGTTGCAAAGAATGGTAGTTTTACATATTTAGAAGATGCCTTAAAAATCAAGAAATAAATTAATGTTTAAGAGTAATACAGTGCTTTTTAAAAAGCTTAAGGCTATGATACCGGGGAATAAAGAAAAAATAATAAGAACATTTTTTGAAAATTTTTTAATCCCCCCCCCCCCAAAAAAAGGCTGAAATTCTCTAATTTTTTGGTTTTTTGTCTTGTTACTGAATCAGAAAGTATTATTCGATTTCAATATGTTTTAAAAACTTCGGAAGGCTTCACCAATCGTAACTTTTCCATCCAATAGCATTAAAATCAAACATTGAAACTAAAAATTTAAAAAACTACTAAGAACACGTGACAATTTCCATTTTTTTCAAAATTTCAAGCTCGTTGTGGGATCGGAAGATATTATCCACTTTCGAAAATTTTCGTTTTGTTTTGTAAGTCTTTACCAATCGCAACTTTTCCGCACTATTACAATTCCAAAATAAAAACTTTGTTTTTTTCGCTCCGCCCTATTCTGCAAGCTAATTAAAAAAAGATATTGGTGAAATTTGCGTATTTAAAGACAACCAACCCTCAAGACAACCAAAACCAATAAATATATGATTGCTTATGCAATCATATATTTGTTGGTTTTGGTCATTTTAAACTTTACTTCCACTTCACTTCCACAACCATTGTAAAAACAGAAATTACTTCCGTTAAAAAACAAAATTAAAATCACTCTTTAGAAAACTAAGCAGCCTATGTAAACACCAAGACACTTTTCCCCGCTCAAACTATTTAGTTACTTTTAAAATATATCCCTTTAATCTTAGCAATTCTCAGTGAATATTTCAAATAAGACCATATGTCGTTTTGCCACAAACCATACAAACTGTTGGATGGCATCCAGGGAATTCATCACCGCTCCATTCTCGGCGTGGCAAC